>PVLA01007612.1:0-102225 GCA_004027455.1 Hydrochoerus hydrochaeris | reverse complement strand
TTTTTCACCTTTGTTAAACTTTAATCTTGTTACTTAATTAGCTTGCAAAAGCAAACATGCTATACCCTAGCCCCAATACTTCCTGTTCTATTTATATTGATTCTTTTCTTTGTTGGCCAGATTTTCTTTCTTTTTAACATAGTTACGTAATGTTTTTTATCCTCTGTTGATCTAATACAATAGGGTGGCCCATTCCTAGTTAATCTTTCCATGAAATTTAATTGATTACATTTGGCCCATTTTCCTTTGATATTAACTATTCTTTGCCCATGCTTATCATAAATCCCTGTGTAAGGCAGAGGGGGGTCAGGCACTTGAGGTAAAGGGTTTCTTGGGGGCTTTAGTTTGTAATTTCTGATAGAGAAACTTCCCTGGATCAAGGGCAGTTGTCTCACAGGAATTTTGTAAATTCTCCTCCATGAGCTCTTTCATTTAAAGCTTTTGTATAAACTCTCTCATACTACTCACAGAAGGTAAAATTTCACAATTAGTTTTCACAAAGGGGTTATCTAGCGGGTTTCTAGTAACTCCTCTGGAGTTTCTATTTTCGATTTCATATTGAGTATTACATGAAAATATATATATGTGAATTACACAAATTACAATTATCAGTACAAAACATTCCAAGATCCCCGCGCCCAATTCCCACATGCGGTGTCCTTTTCCTGGAGAAGCGATTCCTTGAAGTGCTCTCCTCCACCCATGGACCTTGTCACAAGGCGTGGATGGACTAGGACGCGGCATGGACGGAAAAGGGCGCCGCAAGACCTTAATAAAAATGTTACCAAGAAGGAAACTTATTTTACTAAAGAAGCATCTGGAGGAAGGCCCATGTGTTTTATAAAAATTAACAGAAAATATTTTGAAGGGTTTATTAGACACAGGTGTAAATAGCTCTGTAATCGTATTAAATCAAAAGACCTGACATATGGCCAATTAGACCCACTCCTACCTCCTTGGTAGGACTGTTGTCTACACAATGTCTCACAAAGTATCTCTCCTTTACTTTATGAAGGACCTGATCAGCAACACAGTCTTTTCTTACCATATGTGGCTCCTTTCCCTGTCAATATATGGGGTAAAGACTTGCTACAAATATGGAACTTAATCTAATAAAACAGGGTCTGAAGCAGGATATATAATGAATACAATGGATTTTCAAAATGGGAAAAGACTAGGAAAAAACTTATAAGGATTCACTAAATCTATTGCCTCTGTTCCTAAAAATGATAAACATGGCATTGGTTATCAGCCACATTTTTAATGGTGGTCATTGTTGCTTCTCCCTCTAAAACTATTTTACTTTTAAAATGGAAAGCAGATTCACTTAAATGGGTTGAGCAAGGGACCCTTAAACAAAAAGATTTAGTCAATTACATAAAATTAAGAACAACTGCAGTTGAAACATTTAGAATCCTTTGTTAGCCCCTGGAGAATGCCTATTTTTGTTATACCTAAAAATTCAGGTAAAAGATTATTACAAGGTCTAAGGGCTGTAAATGTTTCCTGGTTGACCATGGGGGCTCTAAAACCAGGACTGCCCAATCCAACTGCAGTCCCAAGACATTGGCCTTTAATAATGGCTGACTTAAAAGATTACTTGGGGCAGGGGGTAACCAGGGATTGAACTCACAACCTCACATTTGCCAAGCAGACACTTATGCCGCTGAGCTAAACCCTCTAAAAGATTACTTTTTTAGGCCAGGGATTTAGCTCAGCAGCATAAGTGCCTGCCTGGCAACTGTGAACTGTGCCTAGCATAAATTTTAAAGAACCAAAAAAGCATTATCAGTGGGGAGTGCTACCACAAAATCCAAGAAATAGTACCACCTTGTGTCAGTGTTTGTAGCACAAACTTAATAAGTCCAACCTCTTTTACTTATATTATCCATTATAAGGACGACACCCTATAGGCTGCACCCACCAGACAACAACTTTATGAGTGTTTTGCTGA
Organism: Hydrochoerus hydrochaeris; assembly: GCA_004027455.1. Taxonomy (NCBI): domain Eukaryota; kingdom Metazoa; phylum Chordata; class Mammalia; order Rodentia; family Hydrochaeridae; genus Hydrochoerus; species Hydrochoerus hydrochaeris. Next base: position 100,271 of record PVLA01007612.1, on the reverse strand, counting down.
AACAAAACAAGTATATCTTTTAGTTTCTGTATTACCCCAGATAAGGTTCAATTATCTAGCCCCTATTATTATTTGAAAACAAATAATTTTTTCTTAAAAATTCATGTATTATTCCAAAAATTACTAGACTTGAATCCATTTATAATGTCATGATTTATCTAACTGATGATTCAACTAAAGACAATGCTGCAATTTGGAGTAAAAATTATCAACAGGTAATAGAGACCCTGGACTTCTGCACAAAGATCTGAAATTACTGCTATTCATAAGTTGTTATTTAGCAGTTTAACCATGAACATATCAATATAATTTAGTAATTCTGCTTATGCTGTTTATCTTAATGGCTCAAGAGTGCCAATTTGTGACTACTTCAGAACCACCTTTATTTACTTCTCAGATTACAAATGGCAATTTAAACTAGAACTGTCCCTTTTATATTGGTCATTTAAGGTGCCACTCTAATTTACCTGGATTTTTAACACTTGAAAACCAACATTAATTCATTAATTGCTTTTATAACCCACTTGATGCAGCTAGATGATCTCACTTTTATCATCATCATCATCAAAATAATAAAGCTTTACTAGAGAATTCCAATTGTTTAGGTCACAAGCAAGAAAAATAGTCATGTCTTGCCCTAATTGCCAGGGGTTCCTTAAACCCATGCCACCAAAGGGCAGTAACCCTGGGTCCTTAAAATGTAATGGTATTTGGCAAATGGGTCTATGCATTTTTCATCCTTTGAAAAATTAACAGTATGTTCATGTGTCGACTTATATTCTCTTATGATCCACCTATAATACAAGAGAAAAAAATTCACCATGTCCAACAACATGGTGATCATCTGCTTCTATGGGAATCCCACATACCATAAAAACAATGGGCCCTCATACATCACAAAGCAATACAATCCTTTTTTCATCTCTGGCATATTGCCAGAGATGAACACACAAGGACAGGCTATTGTAGAGCACACCTATTTTTAAAAATGTAATTATGGATGAGCATGGTGGTGCATGCCTCTAAGCCAGCACTTGGGAGGCTGAGGCAGGAGGGTCACTGTGAGTTCAAGGCCAGCCAGTCTGAACTGCATAGTGAGAGATCCTATCTCAAAAAATCAAAAAGTGACTACATTTGGTGGTATGGTCATTTCACAACATTCAACTAATCAAACATATACTCATATTGCTGTTTTCTTCATCATCTGAATCAAGGAGGTCTGCATTCCCTATGTCTATACCAGACAAGTCTTGCTTCATTTCACTGTCACAGGAAGTTTGGCTCATATGGACAATGTAATGTCAAAGTCATCATCATCATCCAACCACATCACCTTTGTGTTATGAAAGCATGTATTTTACCATAATTGATCACCTTGTTCCTCCATGCACAAGTAATTTGATTGACCTCTAAAACTTCCATATCTGATTTTTTATGTGCCATTGTACTAAACTGGGCTACTTCTACCAGAAAAATCAAAAGAAAAAATTTTAACAAATTCTGGAGTGCTGTATGGATCTACTGGACCCTCTGTGATGCTCGGGTAAACATATGTAAAACCAGTTAGTTGGTCCATAAAGGTTTGTCCAAATACAGTTTTGACAATTTTGCACAAGTGCACACTCCTTGCCATTCATTGTATCAAGTGGGTAAACATAGATTTCTTCCTGTATTCCTCAGGGAAAGGTACTGACACACATAGCTACTATAATGTTAAAGTACAAATTTATGGTAGAAAAGAATCGGTCCAATGTACCTGGCTTATGCCCTGAGGTTAATGGAATTTTACTGAGTCAGGAAGACAGGACTACTAAACAAGGAGACTTAAAACAAAACTCTAGTAATTAAAATGATGTGTTATTTCTAAAAATAAACAAACAGAACTAAATACACATATCAGAAACAGATTTAGCTATGTGTTTCCTAAACAGATACAACACTAAAAATCAGTAGGAAAATAAATGAACTGAGACACTGGAACAAATGTCTACACCCAAAAATAATTACTGTGGGTGGGTTAAGAACTTTAAAACAGGTTTCCAAGCCAGCCCTCCCAGTCATCCTCGGAACCCAGACTTCCAGCCCAGAGAGCAGGCCACTTCTGTGCTCACCTTCTCAGCCACCCACTGGGGGGACCCCACACACACACACCGCCTGGACCTAGTATTGCTGTTGATCTTTGGCTGCCCCTCCTCCTCGCAGACCTTTGGACTGCAGTGGATTAACCTTTCTAGATTGATGGGAGACTCAGTAATCTCCCATCCAAAGAAGGCCCTCAGCAGGCTTCTGTCAGTGTGGTGAGTTTGCCCTTAAAATACAGGTCTTCAGTGGGTAAACAGGAGCAGTAGTAGTGAAGTTCCATCCAGCAGTAGGACCTTGGGGAGCTTGGCAAGAGTGTGGGTGAGTCCTTTTTCCATACAGAGAATGTCAGGTGGGTTGAGCAGTATGTCAATAAGGCCTCCCCCAACCTGGAGAAAATCATAAGGGCTTATGAGACACCCAGTGACAAAGCAGGGTTCCAGTCGAGACAAACAGTATAGACAGGGAGATCTGGTGGCCTGGAACAACCTGAAGACATAGTAACAGCAGGCACTAATAAGGGTTGATTTCCATCAATACTCCTAGGTTTGTCAGCCTAGGAAGAATACAGGACTCACCCAACAGGCCCTGCAGGGGGAATTCAGGTGACTGGCCCTCTCTTCATTGTGAGACCCAGCAATTGGACAAACATCAACCACACGGTAGGACCCTAAGATACATACTACTGGGAGTTGAGACTAGTGGGATTGAAGGACCAAATATTAGTTGGAAAGGTGAAAACGATAAAACAAAAAAGCAAAATGAAACCTCAAACATCTAGTCCATCAGGAACAAGTACAGGAGATATTGAAATAGAGGACTTTAATAAAAGTCACATACCAGAAATCCCTGAAAAGATAGCAAGTGAAATAAGGAAACAAATCCATGAGGCTATAGAGGAAATCAAATTAAAAACAGTTTCTCTCATAAAGACAGAAATGACATTAGTGAAGGAGTTGCTCAGCATAGCTAGAGAAGAAATAGATAAAAAAGCACAGGAGCATGGAAAATGGACTGAAATCTTGAATGAATATAGAAAATAAGTAGAATGCATGAAACAAATTCAAAGAGATATCCAAAAAATAAAAAATTCTACTTAAAGCTAGCAAAACTGTTTAAATGAAGTTGAGGATAGAATTTTGAACCTCGAGGACAGGATTGCAATTAGCAATCATGAAAGGATAGAACTTAAAAAAAAAAAGCAGCATGAAATGACAATTTATGCAGCTTCAAGATGATGCCTAGAGAAATAAATAAAACACTAATAGGCATCAATGAAGATGACAGTCAATATGAATGATATCGGTAAAATACTTACAGAATAGCAGAAAATTTCCAAATATGGAGAAGGATTCTGATACAGATAAATGAGGCATATAGAATGCCAAACAGTCACAATCAACATAAATCTACACAGTCATATAATAATTAAGATCCCAGACATAGAAAATTAAAACAGAATACTAAAAGCTGTTAGAGAAAAGACACAACTCACCTATCAAAGAAAGCCCGTTAGAATCACAGCAGACTTTTCAGCCCAAACCCTCAAGTTAAGAAGAGCTTGGGGTGAGGTATTTCAAGCCCTGAAGGAAAACAACTTTCAACCCAGATTGATGTACCCTGCAAAACTGTCCTTGAAACTTAATGGTGAAATAAGATACTTCCATGACACGGAACAACTGAAGAAATTTATGTCCACCAAACCAACCCTAGAAAGGTTACTGAAAGACATACTAGATAGAGATAAAAATAACTACAATTCCTAGAACAACAACAGAAAGAAACCACCAGATAGGGTAGACAATTAAACAAGGGGGGAAAGCAGAAATGCAACAGCAGGAAAATAACATGACAAAGATGAGCCAGTACATATCAGTTATAACCATCAATGTAAATGGCCTTAATTCACCTATTAAAAGAAACAGATTGACAGAATGGACCAAGAAACAGGATCCCACAATATGCTGTATACAAGAGACACATCTGACTCAAAAGGAAACTCTGGGACTAAAAGTCAAAGGATAGAAAACAATATTCCATGAACAAGACACCCAGAAAAAAGCAGGAGTAACTATTCTATTGGCAGACAATGTGAACTTCAAGCCAAAAACAATCAAAAGAGATCAAGAAGGTCACTACATACTTGTTAGTGAAAAAATTCAAGAGGAAGAACTAACAATTATAAATATATATGCACCAAATACAGGCACACCCAACTGCATAAGACAAATACTAATGGACATGAAAAACCAAATACACAAGGACACAATTGTAATAGGGGACCTTAATACCCTACTGTTAAAAAGAGAGCAACTAGACAAAAAGTCAGCAAAGAAATAACAGAACTGAATCATACCTATGAGCAAATGGACTTAGTAGACATTTAGTGTTCCACCCACCCACATCAGAATACACATTCTTTTCAGCTGCACATCTGACATTCTCCAAATTGGACCATATATTAGCCCATAAAACATCCTTAAGTAAATAAATGTAAAGGGACTGAAATTATCTCATGCATATTATCAGACCATAGTGCACTTAAATTGGAAATTAATGGCAAAATAAACTGCAAAACTTGCATAAATACATGGAAATTAAATAACAACCTCCTGAACAATCAATGGGTTAAAGGTGAAATTAAAGAAATTAAGCAATATCTACAATTCAATGAAAACACAGATACAACATACCAAAACCTGTGGTATGCAATGAAGGCAGTCCTAAGAGGGAAATATATAGCAATAAATGGTCATATCAAGAAAACAGAACAAGCACAAATAAACAATCTAATGCTCTCAAGCATCTAGAAAAAGAAGAGCAAGTCAAACCCAAAGCTCAGAAGAGAGGAAATTATAAAGATCATAGCAGAAATTAATGCAATTGAGATAAAAAACAATAGAAAGAATTAATGAATCAAAGAGCTGGTTTTTGAGGGAATAAACAAAATTGACTAACTTCTAGCCAATCTTATTAAGAAAAAGAAAGAAAAAGCTCAAATTCATGCAATAAGGAATGTAAAGGGGGAAATTACTACAGATCCCATGGAAACTAGGATTGGAAGTTCCATTCAATCCAGCTATTCCCCTCCTGGTTATTTTCCCAGAAAAATTGAAAAGGTCATGTCTCAGAGATATATGTGTACCCATGTTTATAGCAGCACAATTTGTAATAGCTAAATCTTGGAAACAACCAAAATGCCCATCAACCACAGAATGGATGAAAAAGATTTGGTATATTTTATACAATGGAATATTACTCAGCTAGAAAAAAAAGATATTGAGGTTTTTATAGGCAAATAGAGGCAACTTGAGACTATCCTCATAAGTGAAATAAATCAGACTCACATTTGTAAATATCAGATTGTCTCTCTAGTATAAAAAATAATAATAAAAACTGAAACAGTAATAAGATCCAAAATGTATAATAGATATTGTGATAATGAAAGGGAAATAAAGTGTTCTAAAGGATATAACTGTATGTATAAGTGTGCGAAATAGATAACCATATTACTAAGTTTTTGTTAGTTCATCAAACAGAATGGTTTGTACTGTCATTGTTTGATTGTCCACTTTTTATGCTTTGATTTTGTGACTTGAGCAACTATTTCTATGGTAACAATATGTAATTTATCATCTAGTGATTTCTTACTGTTTTTTTTTTGAAATTCTGTACTGCTTCTACCCTTTTCTGTTTTTCTCTAAATAAGAAAAAAGAACTTTAAAACTATGTTGTCTTTACTCCATGTCAACAGTACATACCCATTTCCAAGAAGTTAAATTGTGTTTGAGGTTGTTTTAGGCAATATTTTTTACTTATCAGGATAAAGATGACTTTTGCAGTTCTGTCAACCAGTTGATTCAACTTGTATGGATTTGTTTTAGATTTTGTTTCATTTAACTACTGTATGTGTGCACCCCTTTGTCCATAAACAACATTTCTGATTGGTGTAGCTACATGGATCCCCATAGGATCTAGGGAGATTGGTTATAGCAGCAAAACTCAGAGATGCTTAAGTCTCTTACATAAGACAGTGTAGAATTTTCATGTAATCTGTATACATCCTCTCATATTTTCAGTCATCTCTGTATTTTTTATTACCAATATACTGTAAATAATTGTTTACTGTATTGTTTAGGGATTAATAGCCAAAAAATGGTTCCATAAGTGTTTCAGATGTGTTAAGCATACCTTTCAGTGTGAGGCTTGTCAAAAGCTTCAGAAGTTGAGGTAAGACAGCTGGGTAGGTCCTTTGGTCCTTGGGGGTGAGGCTCAAAGAAAAGTACTGTTTAGGCCTCCAGTTCCCTTCTCCCATGTCCTCTGTCACAAGCCCCTGCCCTAACTCACTGGCTTACCACAGGCTCAAAGTCCTGGGCCCAAGTGATCACACGCTAAAGCCTCCAAAACTGTAATTAAAATTAGTCTTTTGTCTTTATAAATTGATTGTTTTAGGCATTTCACTACAGTGATGGAAAGCTAACACCGCACCACCAAAGAAACACAGAAAAGTATCTTTGTGACCTTGGGAGTACAAACAAGCTTCTTAATAAACCAAGATAAAGGGGCTGGGGATTTAGCTCAGTGGCATAAGCGCCTACCTTGCAAGCAAGCAGCAGTGAGTTTGATCCCTAGTACCAGAAAAAAAAAAAAATAAACCAAGATAACTAAAAGCAAAAGAGTAATACATTCAACTTATACACAACTGTATGTAGATCTCCAGAAATTCACTGATAGGCATATACACTTGTACCAAAATCACAACTGTACTGGAACTTGGTATTCATAGGTAAAACAAACAAAAAATGAACTTGAGGTGGTAAGTTCAATCCCTAGTACCAAAAAACAAAACCAAAACAAAAAAATAACTTTAACCTAAACTCCATATTTTATATAAATTTAACTCAAAGTGGGTTAGATTTAAATGTAAATCACAAAATTTGTAAAGCCTTAAGAAAATCTTCATGACTTAGGACTTGATTTAGAATTCTTAAATATGACATAAAACAACCTATAAATAAAAAGTATTGATGAACCTGACTTCAATAAAATTAAAACCTTTTCACTCTGCAAAAGTTGAAGATGAAAAGACACACACACAGATCAAATATTTGGAAATTTCATATTTGACACAATTCGTTTCTACAATATATAAGGAACTCTAAAAATGCAGCAGTAAAAGTAACTGAATTAAACGAGCAAAAAATAAAGTTATTTCTTTGATGAAGATATATACACAGTAGACTGGGTGTGGTGGCACATGCTATAATCCCAGCATTTAGGAAGCTGAGGCAGGAAGATTGCTACAAGTTTAATTAAGGGTTACAAACTGAGTGCAAAGCCAGGCTGCCCAGGCTACAACTGAGTTCAAGGCCAGGCTGAAATGCATAGTGAAACACTGTCTCAAAATGACAAAATAAAGATACATCTGTAGCAAATAAGCATGTGAAAAGATTTTGTGTTACTAGTCATTAGTTAAGTGGAAATTAGTATTTTGGAGAGGTATCAGTACAGTTACTATAACAGCTAGAATAAAAACAGAGACAAATTGTATCTCTCACACATTGTCAATAGGAATGTAAAATAGTAGCCTTTCTGGAAGTTTCTTTAATGTAACTCAGCAATCTCATTCAAGGGAATTTCAAAGGAAAAAATTTTGAAGTCCAGACAAAAACCTTAAAAAGTTAATGGTTAAATAAACTGTGGTACACCCATACCATCAAATGTTACCAACCAAAAAACTATTTGTAACAGAATAAATTGGATGAAGCCTAAGGATCCAACTGTGAGCAGAAAAAGCCAATTTCAAAGGGTCATTTGAATGATTTAACTTACAAAATAGTCTCCAAAAGAGAAGATTATACAGATAGAGAAAATAGCAGTGATCTCCTCAAAATGAGCATGGGGCTAGGGAGCAAGAGGTGACTATGAGGGGCAGCATGAGGCGGTGCGATGTTGGGTGATGCAACTGCTGCTCTGGATGGTGGTGTGAAGCTAAAGTTCTCGGCAGAAAAGGTATTGGTAGTAAAGACTCTGCAGACTATTTGATCTCAGCTTAGTACAGGACATTGGAGAAAAGGAAGGTTGCAAGCCTAGTGCCAAAATCATCTTTGAGCTATCTTAGGCCTTTTAGAAAAATAATTATTTTACTTTTTACCTTTGTATATGATCTATTATTTTCCTCCTAGGGAAACCTCTTAAAACATATTGTTAAGCTTAGTAAAGCTTGGTAAATTGTTAAGCTAGCTTCCACCAACTCTAAAACTAAGAAAACTTTTTAATATCTGAAACGTACAAAAAAATATTCTTCCACTTTCCTACAAAATGCTTCCCATCCATTTATTCTTTAAATACATAGACTTTTTTCTTCTTTTTTTGGGTCTCTTAGAGATAGGGTCTCAGGCCAGCCTTGAGTTCATTTTGTACGTCAGGCAGGTCTGGAACTTGAAACAACCCTGCCTTAGCCTCCCAAGAGCTCATGTACAGACTTTGTTCTGTCATAAGAAAGTTCACACAACTTCTTTCCCTTTGGATCATACCCTTCAGGATAACTTGAATGTGTTCTTGATTCTTGGTCACTTATATTTGGCCCAGAATAAATGATTTTTTATGCCCTTTAAAATGGAGTTGTTATTTTGCATCAGCAGTGGTACATGAGCCAGGTATGGCGGCCCAAGCCTGCAATCACAGCACTGGAGAGGCTACGGCAGGAGGATTGCCATAAGTTCAAGGCCAGTCTGAAATACATAGTGAGCAACTGTCTCAAAAGAAAAATAATAAATGTTTTAAAAATCCTAAAATGAGCTCACTTTTTCAATGTTTTCTTGGTGTACACCACTTTATCCTTATGATATAGATGAACAGACTGAAATCAGAGAATGGTAGCTTGGCTAAGGTTACATTAGTGGTGCTAACCTCTGTCCATGTCCTATACTGGTGCACCTAGAAAACGATCACACTGGTTATACCATTAATCTACAAATTTAAAAAAATTTATTTGTGTGGCCATAAATTTAACCTAAATTAAACGCAAGTAATACTATCCTAACAGTACTTTCTTACCCATAAAGTTAGTGGGAAATGTAATTTCTAGCCTTCCAGGTGTGAGCACACTTATGACTTCTTTAGACAACTCAGTAGAAAACAGCACCTATAACATGTCTTGCCAAGAATCAGACCAATTAAAACCTGAGTAAGAAAAAAAAGTCTCTAGTAAGAGTAGGTCATTTGACTTTAACCATGGACCACTGTATTTCATGGTCATGGTTATTTCTACTTGTTAATTAGGCTGAAATTTTAAAAATAGAACGTAATTTCAAGTTTGTTTTCAAATGTCACCAGTGATGAAGCTTTCACACCCATCACTTTCCTGTATGCCTCATTTCATGCTGGTCTAATTCTTTTCTCCCTGGCATTTATCACTCTTTTACTTTATTTACTTATGTTGGCCTGGCTATTAAAATTCTAGTATATGTGCTACTGATGGGAGCACATGGCTGGCTATTCCAAACAGAATGTAAACGCCACCAAGCGGGGATTTTTAAAAATCTTTTCAGTTCACTGATATTGCAAAGCACCTGGAAATGAGTCTGAGACACAGTGCTCAATGAGTATTTGTTGGACAAAAAAACTCCCCTAGCAATGCTCATACTATGTGACCCACCAATGAGGAAACTGTACTTCAGCATAAAGAGACATGTTTAAGGCAACATGTTGAACTGGAAACAGTCCCAATGTCCACCAACAATAGAGATAAGATATTGTGGTATATTCAAATAATGCAATATTAGACAGTGATGAGAAGAATATGATTAAACTGTAGATATCACAGGAATGATTCCTCAAAAATGTTAAGTGGCAGATATTAGTCCCAGAAGCATACATGTCATACTTTATTAAAGTTCATTAAAGGACAGAAGGTATAGCTCAAAGGTAGAGTGCTTTTCTAGCATGTGCAAGGCCCTAACTTCAACCGCTAGCATCCTGAAAAAGTCAAAAATACTTAAATACAGCTAGGCATGGTGGCACATGCCTGTACTCCTAGTACTCAGAGGAGGCTGAGGCATGAGAACTGCAGTAATTTCAAGGCCAGCCTGGACTGCATGGTGAGACCCTGACTCAAAAAAAAAAAAAAAAAAAGAAGAAGAAAAAAGAAAGAAAAAAAAACTCTACAGGAAAACAGAGAGTAAATTTTAAAGAGAAACAGCAGAGCAAATGCTACAAATTGCTTCTTTCTGCCAAAACCAAAAGGTAAGAATACAGTCAATGCGTCAGAAATAAGCTATTAAACAAGGAGCCCACCTGTTTATTAAATTGAAGATATCAACACAACCCAGTGTTATAATTTTCATTTTAAAGGAAAAAAGCTGTTGAAGGTTTTATGTGCATTACCCATCTAAACTTAAGTGTCTGAGATTATTATAAGGTCATAAAACATGACTGTTTCAGGAAATTTATTCTAAATCACTAATTATATCCTTACAAAAATAACTGGATTTAAAAATGAACTGATTTGCATCTATTTTATTTTTTTCTCTAAATTAAGTATGTTAGAGCTTTTGAGTTTTGTGAGGTATAGATTTGCTATCTGTTTTTCCTAAAACAACTGAAATACATTACTAAGGCTCAATCAGAGACTTAATTTAAAAGCACAAAAAACAAAAACACCATCACAGTTCAAGACAGTGTCCTACAGAGAAATCAAGAAACCAACTGACTAAAGAAGAAATAACAAGTCCCTCCCAAGGAAGGCTCGTCAGTGTGGGTCTAGGCTCTTGGCTATGTATACTGGCTTTGAGTTGTTTCTTGCAGGTACTTTTTAAAAGCTGTCGGCTCTTTCCAGAGTTCCACTGCATGTGTGTTCAAAGGACAATCTATGTTGGATTCTCCCTTGTAGGCTCTGGATGAACAGCAAATGATCCTGACATGGTACAAACAAGGGCAATGGATGTTGAGGATATCCACACAGATGTTCCCCTCAGTGTCCACATTAGGATGGTAGCATGGAGTGAGGAACTTCACATGGGCACACTTTAAAGGTAGCCACTGGGGAACTCAGGTAAGGTATATACTTCAGGTATTCCTATAATGTGACAGCTGCTCCCTGGATGGTTTTTTCCCATTTGAAAAGGATGTCTATTTCAGGCAAGGCAAAAATTCTTTTTGTTATCAGACATAATGAAGGTCAGCAGCTCCTGCTGTAGCCTCTTGCCCACAGAGCCCTGGAGGGTAACCCTGCTAGGCTTGACTCCTTTGTAAGGTAGCAGCAATGAGGAGGTGGGGTTAAAGTTTTGCGAAGTCATCAAGATGGTGCTGTTAGAGACAGGAACTCAGAGAACAACACTGCAACTGCAGGACTGGTAGGTAGGCACTGCCAATCTTTGAACTGCGACCCTCTGCCAGCCAATGCCTGCTATCTCGTTTTGAAGCTTTAGTCTTTAACCAGTTCTATGCATAATATGAAGCTTATGATTTGATCTTAAATGCCAGAAATTGTTGGTACCTCTTTGCCCAGTTATACTGAAGAGATATGGATTGAAAGTGGTTATTAGACACTGGATCATGGACACAATGAGTCAAAAGGTCAGATCATGAGAAGGAGAATCTAGTAAATGGTAACTCGGGCTCTGTCTGTGATCCTGCCATACCATAAATGACTTAAATCAGGTTTCTATCTGTGGTTCTGACATACCATAAATAACCTGTTGTACATATATACACAAACAGTCCTGTGTCACTGTGTGAACATAATATACACTAAAATAGTGACAAAATCATTATGTGATCTAATGCTATGGGACCACCACTGTAATGTGGCCCATCATTGACTAAAATGTTACAGTTCATGACTGTCTAACATCATACTCAAGTAAATGCCATCAAAAGAAACCTATCCCCATACTAGGAATTGAACTCATGGCCTTGCACATGCTAGGTGAGTGCTGTCTTCCAGTTGTGTTAGTCTTGGCCTAAACACTTACTTTAACAGGAGACAGGTTTTAAAAATGAGTTAACACATTCAAACAATAAGCATATATTCTGGACAGTTCTCTAGATGGCAATGGACAAAGGGAGTTCTTTTCCCTTTCTCACTTTTAGTTCTTTAACAGTTAACTATAGGATGTGCTACAAACACAACTTCTTAAGACAAAAAGGAATTAGCTGGGACAGTCCAATCTCTGTTCCTATCCCCTAGGGAACAAGATGTTCTTTAACGCTTTAGCCCAGTGACCTATACTGCTTCCCTGAGTTCTAGGCTGCTCACTAGGGTCTTCACACGCAGTCCACAGGTAAGATTTCATTTCCTTTAGGCAGTTTCCCTGAACCTTGAGGAATGGTTTGCAATGAATCTTCAGCTGACACTTGACCCCTACCCTGCTTCATTTAACTGGCTATGTGTGAGTGTTCTCTCTCACTGAACTTAGGCAAATAGTAAAAGTATAGTCCAAAATGTTGTGGGCTGAAATAGTGATCAACATAATAAACCTGTTTCACAATATGAAACCTAAAGAACTTTATAATATCAAAAAAAGTAGACTTCAGAATAAGGACTCTTAACAAAGAACACTGAATAATAATAAAGGGAACAATTCTTCAAGAAGACATAATCCTAAAAACACACGCATCTAGTTGACAACTTCATGAAACATAACAAAAAAAGTTGACATAAAAACTTTTTCTAAAAAGAAAAAGACAAATCCACATTACAGGATAGATTATAACTCTCCATCCAATAATCAGTAGAACAGCTGACAGAAAGTCATAAGGATATAGAAGAGTTTAACAAAAGTGTCAACTAAATCAACATTTTAGGAATACTCAGTGTCATTAGAATGCATATTTTCTTAGTGTACATGGGACGGTCACCAAGATACAACATATACTGAGCAGTAACATTTTAAAAGCACTAAAAATGGAGTACCACAGTGAGTTCAAGGATGCCTGGACTACAGTGAGACCCTGTCAAAATAAAAAGATGCTCCACAACCAAAATGAGAAAGTCCCCATATTTATGAAAATTAAATAACTTACTTTCATCTAATTTATGTTAACTAGAATAATTCTAGTTTGAGGTAAGAGACCATGACTTTGGGGCCAGCCTAGGCTACAGTGAGACCATATCTAATTCTCAATTTCCCCTCAATAAAGGAAAGTAGGGGCTGGGAATATTGCTCAGTGGCACAAGCACCTGCCCGGCAAGCATGAGGTTATGAGTTTGATCTCCGGGAACAAAATAAAAAAATAAATAGATAAATAAATGTCAATGAACAAAGAAAATTGAAACACAACAGAATAAAAAATAAATCAGTGAAACCAAAGCTCGTTCTTGAAAAAAGTCAACAAAAAATAACAGTGGAGAAAAATTACCAAAATCAGAGAAAGAGAGCTCATTTCTTTAGCCTTATAAAAGTAGTAAGGGAGTATTATAAAAACAGATATAACCCAAACCTTCAAGAAACAAAGAAAACCTGAATAGCCCTATGTCAATTAAAGAAATGAATCTGTCCCAGCATGCAACTGTGAGTTTGATGACTACTTGAGCCACATGGGGGGGGGAATTTATAATTTAGGGCTCCACTGCTGAATTCTACTAAATATTTGAAAGAGATAATAACATCCCTAAAAAAACAACAAAAATTACCTACATTATTTATATTAACATGTGATTTTTAAAATGTTTCTTACTTGGTGTATGTTTGCCAATCACAATATTTACACTTGTCATAGTAAATTGGTACATACATAAATCATATCTCAATTATTTTTGATCTTACTTCCTCCATGTTTCTTCTTCCCCTCTTTCCCTGACCCCCTTCTACCACACTGTTTCTTATCATCTCTCTCTTATTTTACTACTTCTAACTTGAGCTTCTCACATAAGAGAAACCATGTGGCATTTAATTTTCACATCTGGCTCATTTCACTTAACATTATGGTCTCAAGAGCTATCCATTTTTCTGTAAATGACAATGTGTTCTTCTTATGGATGAATAAAATTCCACTGGTGTATATGCTATACTTTAAAGCATAATTTATATAGCTGAATCACAACGTGGGTAGCTATGAGTCCAACTACAATTAACCAGTAAGATTTGTCTCAAAAGGAAAAAAAAAAAAAAACACAAGAAAAGCAAACTCCAACAGTATTGCTCAAATTACAGGTTCATTCCAACAGGTGAATCACTCTCTCCAAACCTATCTTGTGTAATATGAAATTCTGGCTACCCAACAAAACCAAAAACCTTCAAAACTGCTTCACCACAAGGAGACCAAACATTCTGCAATAAACGACAAGATTAGAGTTTTTAAAAGGAAACATGAACACAAAGAACAGAAACAATTAGTGAAGGCCACCCCTTCATCAAAAGTGTCTGCACTGAAATTATTATTCTTGGTGGCCAATTGCACTGCTGAAGCTGAGAGACCCTTTCTTCTTGGTGAAGAACTGATGCTGCCTCTGCTGAGGACATCTGTCATGAACTTTTAGGAGTCGCGGCAGTTCAAAAGGCAGGACATGTTCCTCTTTTGGCAGCACTAAAACTAGACAAACTGAAGAAATAGCGAGGACACTGAGGTACAAATACAAATGTTAGAGAAGCCTAATGAGTCACCATGGCCCATAATCCAGGAGATGAGTTTACTGCTAACAAGGCAACAGTGCTTGTTTTCATGCAGTGTATTTTTCTAGGATGCACAAAAGGATAAATTACATGCAGTTCTGTCGCTAACCAGCACCACGGCTATAGAACTATTCTAGTCTATGAAGTAGATTACATAGAAAAAACTATTGAATTGGTTCCATTGTGTTGGTATATGCATGTATGGAATGGCTGCCATGACGGGTTGCTTTCTGCTTTACCTCTCGGATCAAAGAGGTCACTGAGAGTCTACATATTAGTACATACTAGGTCACCCATTGAGAAATGCTGGCTAGCTGAAAAACATCACCATGTACCTTACTATGCCTGACATGGTGTGATTGAAATTATCAACCACATGCCCTGAACTCATACCTATTTGCACAACTCTGAGGAGACTGATGCAGAACACATATTTTCTGTTACACACAGAAGTGAGATGGTTTTCTAAAGCTAAGTTACTGGCCAGAGTTTCTGAGTTACAAGAGCTACTTCAGAGATTTTAGAGCAAGTTGCCACAGGCATCATATTTAAGTAACACACAATGTATCATAGTACATACTTATTCATGTGACACAATCAACTTGCTCATTGAACTCAATTTGTCACTTCACAGGAGAATGACAACTGTGTTCAAGTCAGCAAATATGGTCACTACATTCAAAGCCAAATTGCAATTATGAGGCAACAGGTCATGGTAGATATTTTTATTAGTACATGTTTGAAGTACATAATGATTACAGTTATTGTGGGGAGTTTGTACAAGTATATAACACATCTTAATTCTTTTTTTCTACCCTTACCCTCCAACTCCAGAGTTCCCCTCCATGTGCAAAAGCTCTACGGCCATTAAAATGTTTTAAAAAGTATTTTCCTTTTCTTTTCTGTCCCTCCCTCCATCTCCTATTCTCCTTCCCATTTGAAAGTGCTTGTTCAAAGTAGGGAATTCCTACTGAAGAATTCCCTACTTCCTGTTAGTTTTTATTGTGCTCTTCACTTACATTTTGGGTTTCTCATGTAAGAGAAACAGTAATATTTAAAGTTGCATGTCTGATTTATTTCACTTAATATTATGGTCTCAAGCTGCAGTCATTTATCTACAAATACCTGAAGAACATACTTAGAAGTGAAATAGCTGACCAATGGAATTTGTATTGTTAGTTTTTTGAGGAATCTCCATACTGACCTGGTTGTACTAGATTACATTCTCACCAACAATGTAGAAAGTATTCATTTCCCTCTCATTGCAACCTTGGAAGCATTTGTAATTTATTTCTTGATGACAACTATTTTTTTGGACTAAGATATTATTTTTTTAATTTGCATTTTGCTAGTGGTGAACAATGTTGAACATTTTTTCATATATTTGTTGGTCATCATTACTTCTGAGAAGTGGCTATTCATTTCAGATAGCCATTTTTTGACTTGATCTTTTATGTGGGGGAGGACTTTTTTGAGTTCTTCATATATTCTAGGTATTAGTCCTCTGAGAATAGCTGGCAAAAAATTTTTGCCACTGTATAGGCTGACTCTCCACTTTGCTGCTTGTTTCCTTTGCCATGTAGAAGCTTTTTAAATATGATCCTATTTGTTTTGGCATCATTTCTTGTGCCACTGGGGTTCTTTTCAGAAAGTGCTTGCCTATGCCACTCATTAAGTGTTGGGGAACCACAAATTCACAATGGTTAGTTTTACATACTTTCCTAAAAGGATGAACGGAGGCTTGTGACTTTGGTATTATTCTTTTGAGATTTCTTATTGTCCCACTAGGGTGGGCCATCCTCTCCCACTTACCAAGACTAAGAGTAAGACCATTAAGACTAAAATCAAGACAAAGACTACTGTTCCGGTTGATATATTGTGACAACTTGAGAAGTTTTGAAGTTTAACTGAGAGACTCAACAGGGAGCCAGAGTTCTTGGTAAATATCCTCATCCTGTGCAAAAGGAGGGCAAGGGGACACCTGCCCTGAAAGTGGGGCCAAAGGAGGGGTGGCTTGTACAATATAAGGGAGGAAAAGAGGTTTGTTTTCCTCCTTTTGCTCTGGCTGCTCCCTTAAGTGCTGCCCCAGTGTCATGTCACCTTGCCTTGGACTGAAATCTCCAAAACCATGAGATAAATAAATCTTTCCTTCCCTAATTTTGGGCGTCAGGTATTTTGTCTTGCCAATGAGAGAAAAGTAACCAAGACAACTACTAAGACAAAAAGAGCTCCAAGGCAAGATCAGCATTAAAGATTACCACTGCCTTCTGAGTCATCCAATAATCTCTTCAATCGATAAAGTTGTGGCCTTTTGTAGTGCATAACTGTCTTCCCAGATTCCCACGGCAACACTTGGCAGATTGGGGCTCACTGTAGGGGTCTCTGATAATTAAAAGTTATATGTATTTTATCTTCCATAAGAGAGTAACATTTGGATCTTTGACCCTTTTGATTTGTACATGGTGAAAGATACGGGTCTAGACTCAATCTTCTACATATAGACATCCAGTTTTCCCAGGAGCACTTATTAAAGAAGCTATCCTCTCTCAATGGCCTCTTTGTCAAAGATCAAAGAGTCGAATGTGCCTGGGGTTGTTTCTGCATCCTCTATTTTGGTGGATTAATCCAAAAGTCTGGTTTGGTGCCAGTAACATGCTGTTTTTTATCACTGTAGCTTTGTGATATAACTTCAGACCTGGGATTGTGATGCTTCTTGCTCTGCTACTGTTACTTAGAATTGCTTTTGCTATTCTGGTTCTCTTCTGGTTTCCTGTGACTTCTGGAATGTTTTCATAGATCTATAAGAAATGCTGAGGTATTTTCATTGTGACTGTGTTAAATTTATATATCAGTATGAAAAATACAGTCATTTTTTACTATCTTGGTTCTATCAAGGAAAATGGGATACTGTTGCTCATTTTGATCTCCTGCAATTTCCTTTATCAGAGTGATATAACTTGTAGAGATCTTTCACTTCCTTGGTTAATTAGTTCCCAAGTATTTGGTTTTTCTTGATGCTACTATGAATGGTGGTAGCATTTTCCAAATTTATCAGTTGAGTTCATTATTAGTGTACAGAAACATTACTGATTTATAAGTTTATTTTGTATATTGCTACATTAAGTATTTGATTTTTCTTGATGCTACTGTGAATGGTACTGTTTCCCAAATTTCTGTATCAGTGAATTCATTATTAGTGTTCAGGAACACTACTGACTTTTGTGTTTATTTTATACACTGCTACATTACTGAATTTGGTTATTAACTCTATGAGTCTTTTTCACTGTTTTCTAGTTTGCCCTTCTAACTAGAAATCTGTTTGAAAGAAATATTTTTCTTAAATATGAAAATGTAGCTATTATGTACACTTACTAGAGCTTGCTATTTACTTAATTACATTTGGTGAGCACTCCACATCTGTAAACATGTCTACTTGCTTTTTCCCCCACATTATGTGGCTCTATTGAATATAATGCAATGTTCTGCTATTACAAATTATAACACAATGAGTAACTGTCTACATATCACTTTAAGGTGGCAAATGCAACCTTAAAATAGCTTGTTAGAAGTGAGTTTGTGGGTCAAAAATTAAATGATCCACAATTTTATTAGCAACTGATATATGTAGACTTTTATTGAAAATGTACACTGTTTCAGGTTTTCAAAGTTTCAAAGAGGGTACATACTGACAAACTTTTGGACTGTTGCTCAATAGATAAAAAAAGTTAATTGGTATACTCCTTATGATAAAGTTTAACATTTTTTTTACAAAAACCATTACATCAATAGTATACTACTGTTCATCTTTATGAAAGAAATTTAAAATTACATTCAATAGAATTAAGATTAGTGGCAGTATTATGAAAGCAACTTAAATATATATCTGTTAAGTTTATTCATGATTCTTAGTGCAAAATAAATACAAATGTGAAAATCAGTGTAATAAAAAAATATAAATGAGATTAAGTTGTTTGATTTCTTTAATTTCATAATTTTAAAAAATCTTGAAATGTAAAACTGACTTGAAAAATGTCAATATGGCCAAATAAGCTTTTACTTTTCCTTTGTATGCACGAGTGTAGTAGGCATGCAATATAATCCAGGACCTCATACATTCTAGGAACATAGTCTACCACTGATCTATGCACTGTACTGAAAAACAAATTAATTTTTAAAATTACATTTTCTAATTCTGCCCAATCTCAAAGGCCTAGAAATAATCACATCCCTGATATGGCATGGTTCTTTAGTTACTAAATAACATTCCTTTACTAATGAAAAAAGATGGTTCCAAATTATGGGCAGACTTATGGTACATGGTCAAACTGAGATATCTGGCTGTGCTAGAAGGCAAAGACAGTAAAACATGATTGGAACAAATTGAAGCAATTTGAAGGACAAAAGGAATAAAAACTAAGATACACATTTAAAAAAAATTAGCTCACAGAATATGCAACAAACTAACCCTTTGCCACAAATATTGGTGACTGTAATGCCCACTTTAGCTTAAAAACCTAATTAAAGCTGGGTGTGGTGGTGCATTCCTATAACCTCAGCATTCAGGCAGACAGAATCACTGTGAGGGCATCCTGGATTATACAGCGGATTTAATACCAGCATGAAGTACACAGCAAGACCTTGTCTCAAAAAAATAAAATTAAATAAACTGCATTAATTAAAAGGAATAAAATAAAACAATTACAAACTTTCCTCAGTTTAAAAACTACACACTCCACTTAGGAAGTTTTATCATAAAGAAACATGTAGTCAATGGAATTAGAGAAACTAGCATTTTACAACTGTTATAAAGAAAATTATAAGCAATTTATAAGCTGGGTATGGTGGCACAGCACTTGAGAGAGGGGCTGAGGCAGGATTGTTGAGATTTTGAGACCAGCCTGAGCTACAAAGAGAGCTCAAAGTCAGCCTAAATTGCACAGTAAGCCTCTGACTCAAAAAGACAAAGAACTAAAAATTTCAAAAATAAAGATTGATTGGAGTCCATAAAAAAGCAGGAGATAGCACAAATGACATTAAAAAAAACAAAACTTGTTCACAGAATAGCAGAAAACTTCAAGCAAAGAAAATGAATTTGACACACAGATAAGTGAGGCATATAGAACTCCTACTAGCCATGAGCAAAAAGAAATCTATATATAGCAAAGCATAAAAGAGTCAAGATTCTGGAAATTCAACAAAAAACCAAACTATTAAAAGCTGTTATAGTAAAGAAACAAATCATCCATAAAGCAAAGCCAATCAAAATCACAGCAGACTTCAACACAAATCATCAAGTCAAGGAAAGCTTGGGGTTAAGGTTTTCAAGCCCTAAAAGAAAACAACCTCCAATCCAGAATGCTGTACCCTGGAAAACTATTTTTCAAAATAGATGGAGCAATAAGATACTTCCAAGGCAAAGAACACAGAATGAAATTCGTGATCACCAAATCAGCAGTCCAAAATGTACTGAAGGACATCTTAGAAAAAAATAACAAGGACTACAACTGTAAGAAACTCAACAGAATCAATCTCCCAGGCACAGCAAGTAATTAAACAAAGGGAAGGATAAAAAAAAAGAAACAAACAAACAAACAAACAAACAGTGGGGGATCAATATGAAAATCAAATGACAAGGCCAAATCAATGGATATCAGTTATAACCATCAATGTAAATGATGTAAATTCACCAAACAATTGAAGATAATGCAGTGGAGGAAAGGCAGCCCTCTCGATAACAGTGTTGGACAAAGTGAGTATCCACATGTGAAATTAACTTTGATCTGTAGTCTGTACAAAAATTAACTTAAAATTGATCACAGACCTAAATAGAAAACTTAAAAACTATGAAACTTCAGGACAATTGAGAATAAAGTATGTTTTAAAACATTTATTAGGTATGGCACAAAAGAACACTCCACCAAAGATGAACTGAACTTCATCAAAATAAAACATCCATGGAAAAACACACAAGAGTGACACAGAAAAGGTACATGTTAAAGAAACTTATTTCGCCAGAAATAGTTCTCCAAGTGGAGGCCAAAGGACACAAATGTTAACCTAATGGAGTTTCTACTGTCTGAACTGAGACAGTCTGATTATGGTTTTGCAATACATGGATGCAATGGCAAGCAGAAACACAGAACTGACACCCAGGATTTGGAGGCACTGATCAGGATCACTCCCAGAATATCAGGCCTTGATCTGTGGTGGTCTAGGGCTTATATGGCGGAACAGAAAGCAGGAAATACAGAGGCAAAACGGCCTGTCAGTTGGGGATTGTTTTACACAATGTGCTTCAGAGTGACCGGCTATGCAGTATGGTGACAGCCACTTCTAGGAGACAGAAGCAACTGGAACTGGAACAGGAACCATCACCTGTGCAACTGAGAAAGTACACTGAGGGGGGAAGGGGTGTCCATTTTTTGTTAATTAATAACTGATAAAGATGAGAATCATCAAAGAGTTCTTTGGTAACAGAATATCACACAGACCCCAGAGTATATCCCATGGGGTTAATTTGTTAACTAGAAAAGGGGCTGACAAATATTGCCACCATGCAGAAATCTGGCAGTAAGACATAAAACAAGTGGTCAAAGTCAACACTGAGAATTAAAGTCAATACTGAGAACTACGGGAAACACATGACATGCTGCCATGTTAATCTTAGTTCACTTTAAAACATCAAAAAACCATCTATATTTACATCTTCTTCTTGCCTTCACCGCTGTTTACAGTAGAGAAGACACTATCTTCCCTGTCCAAAATCACCAATCCATCTACCAGTGCTCCAGACCATTCTCTTCAGTCCTTTCCAAAAAAAGCCTCAAACACTTGCAAAATCTCTTCTTTTGTATTCTTAATAACTGACCTGAGTAGATCCTTTCCACTTTGAAAATGGTATTCAAGATCCTCTCATTTCTAAAGAAATCCTCAACTCCCTATTTCTCTTCCCTGAGGTACTTACTGCCTTATCCGTTCTTAAGGTTTGTGTCTAGACTCCCCCCCCCCCAAAGCTTCTGGCAGTCAAATGTGGAACCTTTTCAGAGTGGGCTAGATCTACAGTCTGTAAGGCTACAATTAAAGGTGTGTGATTACTAAGTTAGTGCACTGATAGTTCTGAGTGTGAATAATGGGAAGGCCATACCTGGGCGTGAGTGCTACCCACACTAAACGCATGTAGCCTGGATAGAATATAAAGGAAAGAGAGCTGCTGTGGCACTTCCTGTTTGCTTTCTTGCTATTTCACTGCTTTGCTGTCTTCCTCCTTTCTGCCCCTATGACCTGTTTCTCCTCTGTGATGCCCCTTTGCCATTCCACCCTGTTTTGGAGACAGCCAACTATGAATTCAAACCTCTACAAATGTGGCTTTCCTAACACATTTTCCTGCTTTTCTCCAACTTTTTCTCAGTCTCCTTTGTGGGTTTTTCCCTAATACAGTACAGCAGACACTATTCTACATGATTTCTTCACTATTAACCAGTATAGAAGAGAAGAGAAAAAGACCAAAAAGTAAGGGCTAAAGAAGTGTAAGAATTTAATACCAAAACATGAGTGGGAAAGCTGTGCAGAAAAGATTACTGAGAGCAAGTTAAATTACATGGTAAAGAAGTAAGGTCAAGAAGATCACGCATAGGAAAAAACATTTAAGCCAATATGAACCAGGACCAAGACACACAGACTAGAAATCTCAGGTACTACAGGATCTTTTCTTGTCATGCCTCACACAAAATATATACAATTAAGGCATATCATGCAAAAATAGTTCACCCATAGTCTAAGTGAAACAAGGACTTACTGATAGTCACAATTTCTTATCAGTATAAATGACATTTTCTTTTAAATTTAATGTAATAAGAGTACTTATAACAGTTGGAAGAAATCAGAAGAAAGTTTTGAGAGATAAACAATTTTATAATTTGATGAGGAAGACATGAGGGGCTGGGGATAAAGGTCTGTAATAGAACACTTGTCTGGCACAACCATCAGCACCGCTCAAAAATAAATGGGTTTGAAAAGGCTTTAAAAAACTAAGTCAAAACAAAATTTTAACCACCACTCACAAAACAAAACATTGAGATAATTCAACTCATCATTCTATGTCATTCAAAACATAAATATTGGAGCTGGGGATTTAGCTTGGAGGCTTAAGTGCCTGCTGGGCAAGTGCAAGGTCATGAGTTCAATCCCCAGTACCAAAAAATAAACAAACAAATAAGTAAATAAATAAATATTTAAGCACACACTTCATATATATTATATACACCTATACTATGTCAATATACTATAGTACATTTGGTAAGGTACATACAATATAAACATGAGACATTTTTTAGAGAATGAAAATGGTGTATTTTTAAATGCTGATCATGACCTATTGTCAACTAACACTCTAAGATACAAAATAAAATGCTCAGTGTATAGTTCATTATAAAGGATATCAATCCATTTCAGAATTGTCTTGATAATTTCACACCTGTGTCTTCTTAGGTCTGGTTAGATAATCACTAATCACTACTGTTAATCTTAAAGACTAATAAGGTCCTGCAAAGTATAAGCTGTGCCACTATAATGCTATTCTGCTCGTAAATGAGTATTATCTTTATTGAAGATTGAAATAATTCAAGGTTGGTAGAAAAGTACAACTCCATACAATTGATAAAATCAAAACATAAACTGGACAGCAATGGTTATAGCTGCCTATCGAACAAAAATCTCCTTGTCACCAAATCCCATATTCAAATTTTAAGACAGGTACATATCGATTTATACAACACTGGGAACTTATCAAAAGAGCAGCCCTGATTCCTCAGCTAAGTCTTTTGTGTTATCCAAAACTGATAGGGTGCCAGGCCATGAGCACCCAAACTTGACAATAGACTTAAATGGAATTATGGCACCTCTGTGCCACTAACTGGGACTCAGGCCACTTTCGCTCTTATTTTTTATTTATTTATTTATTTATTTAATTTATTTATCATTAGGGTTGTTTTTGGTACTGGGAATTAAACTCATGACCTCGCACCTGCCAGGCAGGTGCTGGGCCTCTGGGCTATAATATATCCCTGGCCAGGATCCCTTTCTACAATTATTATACATGTGTCCTACATGTTGTAAGTTAGGAACTTTCCAAGGTACTCAAACTGAGGGGGTTTTGTAAACAGCATCTGGATGAGACTTCTCTGGGAATTAAGATTAGAAGGTTTAAACCAGGAGTGATGGCACATGCCTGTAATCCCATCACTTGGAAAGCTGAGGCAGGAAGATCTCCATTTGAGGCCAGCCTATGCTACACAGTGAGTATAAGGCCAGCTGAACTGAGACCCTGTCTCCAATGGGGGGGGGGCTATTTTATGCCTGCAAATGGGCTGCCATAATCTTCACTCTTTTCAGATATTTTAGTTACAAACATATTACGATCCATAAACATACTTATCAAGCACATGTAAGCTACACTGCAATTTTTGGGATGGGGAAACAATAGGATCTGCAGTATAGAAATGCCATTGTCTTCGTGGCAACAGTTTGGTATGGTGTACAGTATAAGAGACTACCTGCCTTGTGTCAAAACACAGTTCATAGGCCACTTCCTAAGGCAATCATACTTTGGTGCTATCTGTGCCAAAAGGCATGTTCCAACCCATACAGAGTTACTGTTTGGGCTTGTCCACCCTGTATAAATCTCAGAATGTTCCTTAATGGTATATACATAGCCATTTGACACGCTTATTTATAGAACAATGACAATCTACACAGTATCTTACAGATTAATTTCTGAAAAGAAATTTCAATTTTTCCCCTTATCTCAATGGACTGTACTAGTCTAGTGTGTATTTAATACTACAGGAAAATCTGAGAAAGGAGTCAAGGTTACAGGAAGAGATTGAAGGCTCTTGTTCTTCTAGATGATAGTTTAACTTGGTGAGGTCTGGTAAGAAAAACTAAAAAGAGAAATCTAGAGACCTAAAAAACAAAGTTGGCAATTGCTCACATTTGAGTATTTAATAATTTTAAAGACACAACACAATTAACAAATGGTCCTTTGACATCGACTTCATACCTGGACACAGTAACATCTTCTTTCCTCCCATGAAGAATCACATGAATGTAACTAGGAACAGTAGTTCTTTAGGGATAACTGCTTTTAAACATTACACAATAGGCAGTGCATGGGTGTCACCTCTAAGAAAAGGGAGACTCAAGTGAGCCACCCAAAAGTCTTTGTGGTCTAAGCAAGGACTTTTTTTTTTCCTATTATCAGAGTGAAACATAACTGAGGAGCCAGCAAAAATTTGGCATGTGAGCCAGATGGAATATACAGGAAAAAGCAGTGGGGGAGCAAGCTAAAGAGAAAGAGTGCCAGCAGTCTATGTGGGTTTGCCAACTCCTTGGCGAAGACTCCCCTGCATGTGCAGAGCAGGACTATGGAAAGTTACCCATTGAGCTGCTACTGAGGGATTGCTAGGAACATAGATACTGGAAGCCAAACAGGATCAAAGAGCTGGGGATTTTAACTCGGCAGCATAAGCACCTGCCTTGCAAGTGCACAACAGTGAGTTCGATCCCCAGTACCAAAAAAACAAAAACAAAAAAAGCATGTATAAATAAACTGGGTGTAGTGGTATATTACCTGTAATCCCAGGACCTAGAAGTCTAAGACAGAATGACTGCTACAAAGCCATCTACAAAGAGAGACCTTGTCTCACAAAATTTAAAAAAATGTGTGTGTGTATGCGTGTATACAATCTATAACATTTACAGAACAATAACTGAAGAACTTAAAATTTTTTTCAAATGCACATAGAAAAGTCACAAAAACCAACAATATGCTAAGAGTTCACAAAATGTGTCACTAAACATACAATTTTATAGAATATACTTTTCTGGCTATATAATAGAATAAGCTATCTAGAAAATCATCCAAATAATTATAAATTAACATACTTCTAAGCAACCTATATATCAGCTACAGAAGAAATCAAGAGAAGTTAAAAATTATTTTGAATGGAATACTAATGAAGATATAACACAAAATTTGTTTGGGGCAGCAAATAATGGTTAGGAAACAAAATATGGCTGGGCACAATGGTGCACACTTGAAATCTCAGCACTCAAGAGACTGAGACAGGATTGCTGAGAGTTAGAGGCCAGCCAGGACTACAAAATGAGTTCAAGGCCAGACCAAACTACATAGTAAAACCCTGTCTCAAAAGACAAAACATAAATGGGCATTTAAAACACAAATAATAAAAACAACACTACCAAAAGTTAGGTGATAAGCCTCTAGTAATAGTTACTGAGAAAAATATAAACAGGAATTACAAATACAGCAAAAATAGATTTTACTCCGATGTTAGGACAGTAAACTAAAGAGGACCACCACAACGGCTCTCCTTGGATAAAGAACAATTACATCCACCTTAGTTAAACCTGATCCTCTCTCCATGTACTGCTATGTACAGAGCTGGCCAAGCTACTTCCTTTTCCCTTTAACTAGCTTTAAGCAATGTAAATAGGGCTAGCTGAGGTACTGATGTGTACTCTTTGAAGCCAAGCGAAAGCCAAACTCTTGATCTACTATGTCGGCGAGTTTGTGTTCTCTAAAATCGAAGAATGAATTTTAGGAACATTGGAGGTTAAGAGCAGAATATATTTATTGAGAAAAAGAAAGCTTCTGTCAGAGAGACAGAAGGGGGTCCTGAACGGGTTGCCCAGGACTCTGTCTTTTTTAGGGACTTATATAGAGTAAAACCATGGGTTCAAGGTGGGGGAAGACTGGGGGATCACAAGGCAGATGGGCTGAAGGTGGGCTATAACTACAGTTAGCCAATAAGATCAATAGTTGAGGTAAAATTGATTACATTAGGGACAAATGGGGAAGCAAGTCAGGTAGAAAGGGGGCATTCTTACAGAGCAGTGATTCTTTCCTAGGGGGATAGGAGGCGTTTAGGGTATCAATCCTCATTTGTTTGGTCTTTTGTCTTGAGGCCTGGCCCACAGCAGGAAGGCATCAGTCTCCCGCAGCTGCCGGGTGTCAGCACTGGCTCCATTGAGGACCCAGCCCTATCTCACTATAATATTTTTAACTAATTCAGCTGCCTGCAACAATCATTTCTTTGCCTATGTCTCCCTTTAACTGGTTGAGCCCAGCAGGATGACAGGGCCAACAGCTCTAGAATTGTCAAATGGGTTTGAGCCTCAAGAGGCTATGACTTCCCAGGGCAGAAAAAGTTTGTGTATCAAAATTAAAGCACCACGCATAATTCCAGAAACTCAGGAAGCTGGGGTATGGAGGATTGTATGTCCAAAGCTAGCCTAGACAGCATAAAAAGACGTTTCTAAAACAAAACAAAAATTAACAGAGCTAGTCTGGGGATATAGTTCAGTGATAAGCTTTTGCCTAGCATGTATGATAGACTGTCTCAAAAACACCATAAGTAAATCAACCATTTATCAGATATTTAAACCTTATAAAATATTTAAAATAAACTCAAAAATTTTGCAAACTGCTACCCCAAAAACTATAAGACACTGCTGAAATTAAAGATCTAGAGATAGGGGCTGGAGATTTAGCCCAGTGGCTTAAGCGCCTGCCTAGCAAGTGTGAGGTTGCGAGTTCAATCCCCAGTACCAAAAAAAATAAAAAAATCTAGAGATAAAAGATTCACTGAAAAGTGCCAATATTACTCATCACCCTCAAATTAGTATCCAGATTCCATACAACTCCAATCTGCAGAAATTGAAATGGTGATACTAAAATTTAGAAAAAAATGCAAATAATTTCAAAGAGCCAAAAGAATACAAGTGTCCAATTTCAAATTTCATTTTAAAAAATCTATAATATGGACAACTATTTTGAAGAAAACAAAGCATTACAGTAACGGCTGTTCATTTCCTGTTATCTGATTTTGAAGTCCTGTAATGCTTTTATTCTTTTGATTGGTTTTAAACTATTTTGTTATGTTTGATATCATTATGCGTGAAGGTATGGACGACTCTATTTTGAAGAAAACAAGAAACATTATGGTGGCCACTGCTGATATCCTGTTGTCTTGTGTTGAAGTCCTGTGTTGCTTGCATTGCTCTGTTCTGCTTTCTTTGTTCTGTTTTATTCTCTTTAAAATTAAAAAAAAATCTATAGTATTCCAAACATGTATATATATTCCAGCACCACTCTGTAAACTGCTGTAGAGAATATAAAACAGTATACCAGTGTAAACATGTGTTTTATCAGACATACAAGAAGTTCCAACTTTAAGTACCCAAGGAAATAAAAACATGCACACCAAGACTTCTCTACAAGCATCTATACATTAGTCTTCCCTTGTCTACAGGGGATATCTTCACATCTATCCCAGTGGGATCTTGATTCTGACCAAGGACAGAATCAAACTACTGGTAGTATTTCCTATAATATACATCTATAACAAATTTTTAATTTATAAATTAGGCACAATAACCTAATGTTTCTGTTTCACAATAATGAAACAGAACAGTAACAATATGTTTGAGAAAATTATGTGAATATTGTCTCTCTCAAAGTCTTACCACAGTGACACAAGTGCTTATCTGGCAAGCAGAAGGTTCTGAATTTGATTCCGGGTACAAAAAAAAAAAAAATCTTACTGTGCTGTTCTCATGCTTTTTGTGATGTAAAATGGTGCAATGCCCATGTCAAATAACACAGACATTACAATGTAGCATTAGGCTACTGTTTAAAAGTTACTTAAAACAAGCCCTGTGATACAAGGATAGCCAATCTGATAACTGAGAGATACTAAGTGCCTAATAGGTAGGTGGCATTATATAGCATATATACTGGTCAAGGGATGATTCATTCATATCCTGGGCAAGATAGAACCAGATTTCTCCATGCTACTGAGAACAGCATGTAATTTTAAACTCATGAATTTGTATTAACACTTCCAGATTTCAGGTGAGTATAGATAACAAACTACAGAAAATGAAATTGCAGGTAATGAGGAACAACTGTCCAAATGGATAAAAAATCATTTCTATAACTGATACAGAAAACTGCTTTATCTTAAATATAGTACTATTATTTGTCACTAAATCTTGTAGTCATTAGTGATTTAAATTGTTCTGCCAAGATCCAAAAAGAAAGGCTCACAGAATATGTTGCAGACTGCCAGTTAATAAAGTGAATCTAAACTAAGAAGCAAGCCCTCCCTAGAAACCAGCACCATATACAGGCCACCAGCGGAGTGGGGACAGCCAGACCCAAGTCTTTTTTGGTCAGTCACATTTGTGGACTGCAGTAAGCCCTCCCTGTGAACCAGTGCCATGCATGCGTGGGCCACAGGCAGCAGGGGACAGCCAGAACCCAGCCCCTTCTAGCATGCAGGCTGGCAAACAAGAGGAGCCAACCCCCCTTCCCAAACATACACAAGCAAGCAGCTGATCCAGAGAAACACAGGCTATGATGATAGCTACTGCAGTGAAATGCAATTTGATGCTGTGGTATTTTGGCATTTCACTGACTTTGCAGATCTAGGGCCAACTGTCTGATCATCTAATCAGAGGATAATGGTATGCAGTGCAGCACCTCTGGGGAATCTCCTGAAAGTGTTAGCCATTGGTAATTCCCTATTGTCTTGCTTTGAAGCCCTGTATCATTTTTGTTTTATTGGATTGGGATTTGTTCTTTGTTTTGATATACCTGATGGCAAAAGGAACTATTTCAAAGATAGCAAGATTGGGGCTGGGGATTTAGCTCACTGGTGTAAGTGCCTAACTGGCAAGCACAAGGTTGTGAGTTTGATCCCCAGTACCACCAAAAAAAAAAAAAAAGCAAGATATATTATGGTAGCCATCTTGGATTTACTACTGTCTTAAAGTCCTTTATTGCATTCATAGTTTTGTTTTTGTTGGTTCTATTCCATTCTGTTCTGTTTGATTTTCACTATGACCAAGGGTATATGTAACTATTTTGAGAACAGCCAAAGGCATTACGGTAACTACTGTTGATTTGAAGTCCTGTGTCACTTAACCTGGTTTGTTTTGATTGGTTTTATTGTTTTATTTTCCTTGCTTTTATCCTCTTTAAAACAGAGAATTGAACAATGTTGAATAATATTTTCAGTGTTTTGGACATAAATAAAACTTAAAATTTTTAAATTTTTATGAAAAAAAAGTGAGTCTTGAAGAGGGTCAGGAGTACAGCTCAGTGCTAGAGCACTTGCCTAGCATGCACGAAAGCTGGGTTTAATTTCCAGCACTGCAAAAAATGTCTTGGGAAACTGATGAATTCTCATATTTGATTGTCCCCTGACAAATCTTTCAAAAGAATGCTCTCGATATTTAAAAACATCTCTAAAGCCAGGCACGATGGCACACACTTGCAATCCCAACACTCAGTTTGCTACTATTTGGTTGACTAGTATGTCAACACCATCTAACACTACACAATAAACAGTTATAGGATTTAAAATGTATTCTCAATGAGAAAAAAAATCTAAATTTTCACCTTTCTTCTTGATATAACAGTCAAAACTGAGGTAGTCACTCAACTTTAGCTTATGCTTGCTAGATTTTAGACAAATGTTCTCAATGTGGGCTAAGTGGCTGACAACTGTTTCTAAGCACTGATAAAATATACTTTCTCTGCTGTTATATTTTCTTTAAATTAATAATGTTGACTATCTTAAGTAAAATATTAGCAAGGATTCATTTTTTATGAATCCCTTAGGATGGGGTACCCAAGAGTACTTTATAGAAAGAAAAACAGTCTGACAGTGTTGACGACTACCATCCTAAACCTTTCTAAAGAATTCAGTTATGGTCAATTGTATTTTAGAATTCTGGCAGTGAGACTGGAGTGTGAATCTGATTGGCTTTGGGATCCATCCACGACATCAGCGGTGTGCACTTTCGTAAGTGTTAGTGTTGGTCACATGGAGAAGTGATGTTTGGGGTCTATAGATCATTGTTCCTCCCTGACAATGATCCTCTCTTCTGCTTCCTGGCCATGAAACCTG
This sequence comes from Hydrochoerus hydrochaeris, assembly GCA_004027455.1. Taxonomy (NCBI): domain Eukaryota; kingdom Metazoa; phylum Chordata; class Mammalia; order Rodentia; family Hydrochaeridae; genus Hydrochoerus; species Hydrochoerus hydrochaeris. The sequence goes on along the minus strand of PVLA01007612.1, from coordinate 69,580 downwards.
TGGTCACACTTTTGCCTTTGTGTTGACAAACACAGCCTGAATCCCCTAAACTCTGAGCCAAACAAAACCTCTGTTATGCTTTGTGTCTAGATGTCCCCTAAAGACTTACGTGATCATAGGCGGGGAGAGCTTTACAAAGCTAGCTTGTTAAACCTGGACCTCTATACTGCAAATAAAGTGGAAAAAAGTGTTTTGGAGATTGAATACACAATATGAACACACAACATTACTGAATGCTATGCCTAAAAGTGATGGTAAATTTTACGTTATGCACATTTTTCCACAACTTAAATAAAGTGCAAAATCTCAGGTTCCAAAAAATAAAAATAAAATAAAACAAAGAAAATCAGTTATTATGTCCCAACAAAAAAAAAAGAAACACAGGAATATAATACTGCTTAAGTTAGAGAAACACTAGAACTTAAATTAATATTGCATTACACTACTCTAGAACCACAAAATTATGCCAGATTAAATAAAATCTAGCTATCTGGAGGAATGAGGTCTAGAAATCTAAATTCTCAACAAGTACAAAAGGTGATTCTAGTAGTGCTAAAGTTTGAAAACTTGCTAAATCTAAAAAAGAATATAAACTGCAACATACTGGGCCTGAAAACCCCTCCCTTTTTTCCTTAGTGTGTATATATATACATATATATGTAAATTACTTGGCAAATCTAACACTCAGGAAATTTATACAAATATCCAAGCTTCAGGCTTATAAAAATGTTAAGGTCCTGCACAGTAGCCCTCAACCCACACAGAACAGTTGGCTTGACACACGCTGACTTGACCTCCACTTTCACTCCTGGCTATTTCCTATTGTTCCAACCCCCAGACACCAGATTCTCCATCTCCATTACCTGCTTACCCTGTGGATGCTGATGAGACGTGATGCCTGCACTTACCATTCTGTGGGGCGGAGGAGAAGAGCAGTGATTATCAAGTGTGATTATCAAGAGATTAGTTTATCTAGTTAGGAAATACATTGCTTACACTTTTGCTTCTGCTAGTAATGGGCATAAACCTGGGTCCAGAGACCCATCTCTTATTTTTCTACTGTAAATTCACACTTTAGTATTTTAATAGCTAGTGGTACATTTCAGTATCTTTCCCTGAGGAACACAAACGCAATCTATGTATGTGTTTACCCACTTGGTATGGTGAATGGCAAGGAATGTGCATGTATGCAAAAGTGTCAAAACAGGACTCACACCCACCTTTATGACCCAACTGATTTTGTGTACATTTACTCAAGCATCACAGAGGGTCCAGAAGACCCACAGTACTCCAGGATTTGTTTTTTAAAAAGTTTTCTTTTGATTTTTCTAAAAGTAGCCCCACTCAGTAAAATGGCATATGAAAAACCAGATTTGCAAGTTTTGGAGGAGGTCAAAAGTGTATCATCAGATTACTCATTCATGAAGATATTTATGATGATAATCAATTATGGTAGGATACATGCTTTCATAACAGAAGGTCCCTGTGGGTATACAATGATGATGATGATGACTTTGATATTGGCCATGCGAGCCAAAGTTTCTGTGACAGTGAATTGGAGTGAAAATTGATTCAGACACAGAGAATGTAGACCTCCTTGATTCAGATGATGAAGAAAACAGGAATGTGAGTCAAAAAATATGAAATGGCCATGCAACCAAACAGAATGATCTGATGTTAGAACTAGGTCCAAAAATATAGTAAAGGTCTCTTTGTAAGGGTTAAAGGTAAGGAAAAGAATGCTAGCACTGCATTCAATGTTGGAAATTATACCAGATGAAATTTTTCAAGATGCTGTCTCACACACACACACACACACACACACACACACACACAGACTGAAATGTTCTGTGTGCATGAAGAGCCATATTAAAAATATACTTATTATGACACCTCACTAGCTGAGCTGAAAACATGCATAGGTCTGCAGTACTTAGTACAGATTTCTCATGGTGACTGCAGGTATGTAATACACTTATGGAAAAGTAATGGGTCAAGATATGGCACAAAATTCTATACCGCTGCAGATGCAAACACTCATTATACTCTGAATTTAGACATTTATCATGGATCTCAGCCATCAGTCCTTATTTATATAGAAATAAACCAAATGATGTTGTGAACAGACTTATTGCTCCCATCTCCCAAACTAATCCAAATGTGACACTGGGTAACTGGTTAACTAGTTTCCAATTGATGTTACACTTGGTAACAGTACAAGTTGATCAGCACAAGCACTGTGCACAGAAACAAAGCAGAAATTCCAAAAGAAATGTTGCAATTTTGTAACAGAATTGTGGAATACAATCTTTGAATTTCAGAAAGCTGTAACATTGGCTTCTTGAATCACAAAGAAAAGCAAACTGGTACTAGTGATGCCAACATTTCACCATGATGGAAATACTGATGCGCGGAAATCTTGACAAAATGGAAGCCTGAGGTGGAAACTTTCAACAAGACCAAAGGTGGAGTACATGTTTTTGATGAGTTACTTGAAACACAGAGTTGGCTAATGGCTAATGGCAATGGCTGTGCTTTGCTTGATCTTAAACATGTGTGGCATATAGTTTACAAAGAAAATAACAAGCGCAAAACATTACAGACAAATTTTCTTACAGAGGGACTAAAGCTCGTAAGAGATCATTTACAGCAGAGGAAAAACAAAATGTTGCTCCCCAGGGAACTGCGCAAAAAATTATGGAGCACACTGCTGAGCTGACAGCTGAATAGGCAAGTATAGCATCTAGACCTACTATGATAAAGTAGACCTACTGTATACAACGACCTATTGTGACAATAAAAAAGATGTCAACTGTGCCTTACTGAGAAAGTATAAAAAAACATACATAGTATCAGTGTAATTAACACTTGTTTATGGAACATGCAGTTGTCACATGTGAAGAATGCCTTGGATGTGACAGTGGAAGGAAAGCTTTCTGTGATAGTGTTTGTTGTGTGTGTTTCTTTGTGGTCCTTTTGAGACAGGGTCTCTCTATGTGGTTCAGGCCTGCCTTGAGCTGAGCACTCTATAGCCCAGGCTGGTCTCAAATTTGCAACAATCCTGCAGCCTCAGCCTCCCAAGTGCTGGGATTAAAGGTGTGAGGCACCACACCCAGCTGTGCTATTTTGTTTGTTGATTACTATAGTTTACATAGGATTTTCTTATGTTTTTTACATTTTGTAAACAAGTAAACAGGTGACACTAGGCACTCATTACATATTTGATATTGTACTTTATTGACATTTTATTTCCCTGCTAAGGGTATGTACAATATAGTAGGAAACTCCTAACAAAACAGGAAGAGGGGACAAGACTGTCACAGAGGAAAGGAAAGCTAAGGACACATGCTGTCATTGTGAGACACGTGCACGCAACATGCAGTTGTCATGTGTAAAGACTGCCTTGGGTTTGACAGTTGAGTTTGACGGTTGAAGTAAACCTTATTTTTGTGGCAGAGTTCTATTGGTATTTTCATTGTAGTTGATATAGGAATTTATTTCTGATACTCTTTTAGGTTTTGTAAGGAAGTATACAGCTGATGTAAAATTACCAATGTCTGGCTCATGCCTATAATCCCAGTACTAAGGAGGCTGAGGCAGGAGGATTGTTGCAAGTTTGAGACCAATCTGGGCTACAAAGTGCTCAGCTCAATGCTGGCCTGAACTGCATAGTGAGGCACTGTCTCAAAAAGACAAAAAACCAAAACAAACAAACAAAAGCCCCAAATTACTAATGTCTATTCTAAACACACAATATATGTATATCAAGGATTTAATATTTTATTTTGATATTTTATGTTCCTGTTCAATACACACTGTATAATATAAAATGAACCTCCTAAAACAGCAGACCACTGAAATATCAGGTATGTCCTACAAAAAGGCCAGAAATGCAAAAGACATTGAGCTGTCAGTGTAAGTGATCTGTATGTACAGAATGTGCTGTTGTTGTGTGCAGACTGCTATAGGTGCCATAACTGAAGTCAAGATCATATGTACTACTGGCGCTTTCAGTGTAGTTCAAATGGGAATTTACTTCTAATGTTCCTTTTTTTTTTAAAAAAAGACTTTGTACACCAAAAACAAGTCAATACTGAAATTTTGATGCTTTTTTTTTAAAAAATCAACACTCAATAAATATTAAAAGCTGGCCATGGAGTTAGCTCAGTGGCATAAGTGCCTGACTGGTAAGCGTGGTCATAAATTCAATCCCCAGTACCAAAAAAAAAATGAATGAATAAAAGTTTAACTTTGTTTTTGTGGCTTTTTTCTTAAGTACTCCATTGGTTCAGACCCATGTTTATGTGCCTTAATGAAAAAATTAGTCTTACTGCTCCAAGGACAACAATATGTATGAAAGAAAAGATGAAGGGAAAAAAGTAGCCACATCAAGATGAGACTAAGCATAGCTTTTAAATTATTAAAAATAATGCCACCTAGCATAATGGGGCCAGCATACTTGTGATCCTAGCACTTGGGAGCTGAGGCAGGAAAATCACAAGGAATTCAAGGACAGATTGGAATATATAGCAAAGACCTTGGCTCATAAAACCAAAAAATAAACACATAAAAATAATCCCAAACCTTTGGTAGCAGTATATTTTAAAAATATCTCTCTTCTCTTCTTTCTTTCTTTTCCCTGAGGCAAAGTTTTGCTATTATTATTATAGTTCAGGCGGGCCTTGAACTCATGGCTAGTCTTCTGCCTCAGCCTCCCAAGTGATGAAATGTAATTTCTTAAAGCCTTTCTCTTTCCTAATATGAAAGCAAAAGCACTATCTTCTTATTCAAATGCTTTCCTTTAACTCTTTTTTTTTTTTAACAGTACCACGGATCGAACTCATGACCCGTGCTTGCAAGGCAGGTGCTTATGCTGCTGAGCTAAATCCCCAGCCCCTTTCCTTTAACTCTTGATTACAAAGCACACACACACACACACACACACACACACATTTGGAGACTGGAATTACACAAAATTCAAAACTCATCTCAGAGCTCATGTTTTTGTTCACTGAGATCCAAATGTCATGGTCAGTACATAATCTTACTTCTAGAATTACACAAAACTCAAATTTTAATAGTTCATTAGTCTGTTTAACCATTTAAAATACAAATTTTGGGCTTGTGGGTTTGGCTTCTACAGATTCAGCAGATCAGAGGTGGAAAATATTGAGGGGGAAATTGTATCTGTGAATATGTAGGTTTTTTTCTTATTATTCCCTAAACGATGCAACTATTTAATAGCATTTACATTGTACTTTTTTTGGCTGTTGAGTCATTTAGTCTCACTTTATAGTTCAGCCTGGCCTTAAACTTCTGATGATACGCCTGCCTCAGCCTCTCGTACGCTGAGATAAGTGCTAGAACTACAAATATGCTGAGCATATATTAGATGTTATATGTTTAAAGTTTACAGGAGGTTATGCATAGATTTGAGAAAAATACTGGTAGTAAATCATTCTCTAAGACTGCAAGCATCTGGACTTGGCTATCCATGGAGAACTTTGTATCAAAACCCAGCAGACACCAAAGAGATACTTGTTTTTAAAACAAACAAATAGATAAAACTTAAAATGTATTTAAGAATTACAGTGCAGCCAAGCATGGTGGTACACGTCTGTATTCCCAGCACTAGGGAGGCTAGGGCAGGATGGCTCTGAGTTCAAGACCAGTCTGGGCTGCAGTGAGTTCAGTGTTAGCCTAAACTACATAGTGAGACCTTTCCTTGAAAATAAAATAGAATAAAGCAAATTAATTACAGTGGATCCTTGATTTACATATTCAATTTATCCACAAGAGCTGGTTGTGATTCAAGGTGATTGTAAGTCAAGACTTTTTTTCCATAATAATGGAAATATTCATGTGTTCTGAACCTCCCAAAGACTCTAACTTTTCATAGTAAAAACAGTTACATAAGGTGTGTAATTTACCAAAAAACAGTAATTTTCCTAGCATATTCATCAAAAAATTATAAAATAAACAACAATTTCATACTGTACTCACCATCCAAGTTGCCATTTTTGGCTTACAGGAAGGGAGGATGAAATGGAAGGTGGTTACTGTTTGGATGGAGAGTCCCCTTCCCTAAGAACATCAGGAATCTGGCCCTCTGGTGTCCTTTCTCTCCTTGGGAGAGTCTATAGCCCTCTAGGACCTGCTTCTGGCTCAGTATGTCTAGCTGATACTTCCCATCCTCTTCAGAAAGCTCCTTAGCCGCCCTTCTCTGTTGCTCAGCCAGAAACTGCTGAAGCTCCTCTGGCGACAATTCCTCTGAGTGTTCCTCCACCAGTTCCTCAATACCTCTACCTACCTGCAAGACTAAGGACTCTGCTATAGTGACAATGTCATCCACCACAAGGTCAAATGAAGCCTCAGGTTCCTCCACACAGCCTTCAAAGTCTCTCTCCTGTGTAACATTACGTCACATTTTCTTCCAGAGATCTCAGTGTCCTTAGAGACACTGGGCCAGGATTTCTCAACCCCACACAGGAAAGGATGTTGTAATGTTCCTTCAAGAATATTTTAAGGGTAAAATCTATATTTGAGACCATTTGGAGGTACTTCAGGAACAATTTCTTGGTGTAAAGCTTCTTAAAGTTAGCTATAACCTGCTGGTCCAACAGCTGCAGTGGAGGAATTGTATTAGGCAAGAACTGAACTGACTACCATGGGAATTCTTCAGATCATTCTTCCAAATCTTGTGGGTGAGCAGAAGCACTGTCCATGATGATGAGAGCTTTGATTGGCAAATTTTGTCTTCTATATATTTCGTAACTATAGGACAAAAGCCCCACCTCATCCACTCAAGAAAAAGTACCCTTGTTACCTTAATACTTGTGCATGAGACTGCCACATGATCCTTATCTAGTCTTCATGACTTTTATGTTTCTGGAACATTCTAGGGGTTTCACAAGTGATAAACTGTGATGCTTCATCTTTAGGTCATGACTTGAACTGGAATAGCAGTAAGTTTAGCCTATCCTTCAAAAGCTTGTGGTGTGGCATTTTGTTCTCTTCCAGGGAATTGTACATTTTCCTCAACATTTTCTTCCAGAAAAGGCCAGTTTCATCACAGTTCAAAACCTGATGAAAGTAAAAGCCATTCCTCTGGGCCACTTCAAAGTGGTACATATTAATTTTAAGCAGCTCTTTTCATCGGCACTGTCTGCTTCACCACACCTAGTTACATTATGAACCCCAGTTTTTGCTTTACATCCGTGAAACCACCCCTTATTGCCACAAAATATTTGACCATAATCACTCACTGAAACAATATCCTTTGAGACCTATATAGCCCTAGCTTCTGCACAAATTATAAAACTCAAGTAGGCTATAACCTGCCATCTATCTTTCATTTATCCACATAAATAGCCTTTCTACCTCATCTAATACTGTTGACCATGACTTTAATTTGAGTGACACCTTTAGCAACACTAGCTTCCTTATACAAATCTTTTAAGATTGTTGAGATGGTGGATTTCAACATGCTGTACATACTAGTGAGACTGGTCACACAAATGCCACTCTTGTATTTCCCCACAGTTTCTTTCTTTCTTTTTTTTTTTTAATTGTAATTGTTTCTTTACCTTCCCATCTTATTTTTTGGCTTTTTGGGGACCATTCTGATAGCAGTAATTGTAGTGATTTATATATAAAGCAATGAAAGAAATCAAGTATACAAACAAACATACTTGGGCTCAGACTAACACATATAATCTTCGTGAGTCCTTGTTTACAACCAGACAAGCAACTGGCATTCATGTTCGAATTCAAGACTTTGGTCTTAAACTTAAAATTCCGGTCTTAACCAAAAGTGTTTATGTGTGAGGCTGGTCAAAACTCAATGATCCGTGCTGTGAGAATTGCTTGCAATGGTGCAGCGAGCATGTAATCCGAGCTATTTAAGAGGCCAAGAAAGGAGGAGGATGAGGAGTTCAAGGCCAGCAGGGACAATTTAGTTGCTAATGTAAAAAAATTTTTTTAAATAAAAGAGGCTGGGAAAATTTGTTTATGAAGGATTGAGGCCACAGCTGGGACTGAGGCTGGAGGATGTAGTTCACTGGTAGAGTTGTGCTTATTGGGTGCCAGGCCCTGGGTTTAATCTCCAGCACAACCCAAACCCCAGTCCTCTTTACATATTTAAAATCTAAGGTTTGGACTGGGGGTGTGACTCAGTGGTAGAGTACAGCCTGGCATTTCTAAAGCCTGGGTTTAATCCCCAGCACTACATGCATATGCAAAAGAATGTTTAAATTACACTTACTAGTTTTCTAATAGGTGGGTCACTTTGTAGCAAACTAATGCAAAAGATCAGAGAGTTTACCCTGCTGGTACATAACAAAGTAGCCTACCAGTTTCACAAATGGTGAAAGAAGGTGACACTATGAACTGGGTACCATGCCTGTAAATGCAAGTTGGAGGCCAGTCTGGGCTATACAGTGAATTCGGGGGGGGGTGTGTGGGGGGGTACAGTGACAAGGGCAGTTTATTACAGCAATAACATAAGCGAAAACACCAGGAGTACTACTCTACCCTCAGAGCCTAGTTCTCACAGGACAAAGTGAAGGGAGCCACTCACACCTGTGCAGGCAGTGGGTTGTGTTACACAGGAATTCTGGGCTTAGGGAATCCTAATGTTTTATGGTGGGTAATAAGCATGTCTACACTTTGGCTCCAGAGGGAGACATAATCTTTATTATACTGGACAGTAAAGGCGCCTGCCCTTTGCTGTTGGGGAAAGCCTTTCTTCCAAAGCTGTTCCTCATACAACATTCTTGATAAAACAGAAACAAAGGGCAGGCAGATCTCTGGCAAGGGAGAATGAGAGGCCCATGGAACGAAGACTGTTTCTAGGATACAGTTAAATAAATGGGTCTCAGGCTATAATATACTTAAGACATTAATTTTACACACGCTCTCATCTAATGTAATTACTTTGTGAACTATCCAATTAAGTCATTCTAAAGCGTATTAAAAATTAACGAGTTTCCTTTTCCACTTAGTATTTTTTAAATGATGTGCTCGAATATTTTCTGTATTAAAAAATTTTAAAACTTCAAGCATTCTCCTAGACACAACGACCGTGCTGACTTTTAACTTGCTTTCATGTTTCAAACCTGTTAACGTTACCAAAGGGAACAACCTGTCAAAAAAGTCTCATTATCCCATAGCAAACACCACAAAAGAACCTTGTAACTTTCGGCCGCTGCCTATATATTTAACGAACAAACACCGCACTTTGTGAACCACTTTGTTCTCTTTCTACCTTTCATCATCTCAAAATAAAAACCTTCCAAAGAAGCAAACAAACAACAAAAATCACAGTCTCTCGATCCCTTTGTCCCTAGCAGAGAAAAGAGGGCTGGAAACTCAATAAGGCAGAACCCCCAAAACACGCGAGATAGGAAACAGACGGCGTCCAATTTGTAGTCAGTCATCAAAGCGAAGTCTCCTCGCTTGCTCCTTCCCCGGCGCAGCCTGAGCGCGCTCCGCGGGCTGGAGGGGAGAGTGGCGGGGCCCGGGCGGGCTGGGCACAGGCGGCAGGCAGTAGCGTGGAAGTTGCCAGGCGCGGCGCGAGGCGCGTATCCTCCCTCCCTTCCCCGCCGGGGACACGGACGCCACACGCACCCTCCCGGCCCCTCCCCCGCGCGCGGGTCCCCTCGCGCCCCTGGCCAGCTCACCTTGGGCGGCGAAGGGTGAGGAGCCGCCGACCGGCGAGCCGGGGGCCAGCAGCGGCGGCGCGGAGTCGGCCGCGCCGAGCACGGGCGCCGGCAGCATGAGGTAGCGGTGCGGCGCGGGCAGGCAGCGCTGGCAGAAGGAGTGCAGGCAGGGCAGCAGCTTGGGCGCGCGGCTCTGGATGTTCTGGTGGCACACGGCGCAAGTGTCCAACAGGTTGAGCCGGGCCGCCTCGCCGCCGCGCTCCGAGTCTGGGCCTTGGCGGCTCTCGGCCTCGTTCTCCCCGCTCGGCGCTGCCGCCGCCGCCGCCGCCGCCGCCGAGGGCCCCCCGGCGGCCGCCGCCGGAGCCGCCGCTTTCTCCACAGCCACCTCCATTGTCCTGGCCCGCGCCGCCGCCGCCGCCCCCCGCGACCTCCGCCTCCGCCGCCTCCTCCTCCTCCTCCTCGGGGCCGAGCGGCGGGGGAGCGAGCGCGGAGCGACGCGGAGGAAGCCTCCTCAGTGCCGGGGACCCGCCTCCCGGGTAGCTTGGCCGGAAGCAGGGGCTCAGTCTGCAGCGACCGTCCCCGCACGGCGCAGGCAGCGTCCGGGCCGCTTCGCCAACCGCCTCGGCTTTCGCAGAATCCGCCCAGAGCGCCCTCGCCTCCCCGCCTTTCTCGCAAGCCCCGCCCCCTCAGGCCCCGCCCCCGCTCTCCCTCGCCCAGCAACCGCGGCGCCAGCCGGGAGCGCGCCGCCCAATAGCCGAGGCGCTTGGCGAGGGGGCGGGGAGTTCCGAAGCCCGCGAGGATCCGACGGCCCCGGCGGAAGGCGGGGAGAAGGGCGGTGCCGGCTCGGCCCCGCCCCTCAGGCCGCCTAGAAGCACTGTTTCTGATTGGATCTTTGTATGCGTAGCGCTCCTCTGAGAAGTATAGGGATTCATTTGTTAAGGACCCGGCACCTAATTGAGTCCCCGGGTTTAGCTCCTCCCACGGGGTGGGGCTCTACTTTGCTGCTCCGCCGTTAATTGAGTAACAGCGCTAGGAATTCTGTTTTTACTACTACAGACCCGGTTCTGTCAGAACAGATAACGTGGTGGGGATGTCCGTGGAGAATGGGGTGGAGGTAGGTGGCGCAGATGGGGAAAGGATCAGAGACTTACTGCGGAAGAGCTACTGAGGAAGACTGAATGAATTCACCTCCTTAATGAATGAATCTGAAGAATACGGAGGGAAGTTGCTCTTACAAGTTGAAAATTTTTTAATTATTTCCCCACTGAACACATGCTGGCCTTGAACTCACTATGTAACTCAGCCTTGCCCCGAAATTAATTTTTAAATTATTTTTTCCCTTCAAGGGATTGAACCCAAGATGTGCTGGGGCTAGGTCCCCAGGCCCTTTAAGAAAGATTTTTTTTTTTAAAGTTTCTCAGACTTGCCATCCTGCGTTAGCCTCCACAGAACCCAGGATTACAGATGAGTGAGTGCTGCTTAGCTCAGCTGAAATTAGTTTTTGCAGGAAACCTTTTTAAATTGTTAAAAGTGAATATTCCGGGGAACAATCATCTATAGCAGCTGAAGCCAGACATGGTGTGGTGACTTAAGCCTGTGTAGTGCCAGCACTAGGGAGGCCAAGACAAGAAGGATCTTTGCCAGTTTAATGGTAGCTTGGGTTGCAGAGTGAGTTGAAGGCCAACCTGAACCATTTAGGGAGACCCTTGTCTCAAACACGAAACAAAAACAAATCCAGGTATAATGTGCCTGTAATACCAACTCTTCAGAGGCTGAAGCAGGAAAACACCTGAGTTCAAGGACAGCTTGCACTACATGAGACCCTGTCTCAAAAAACAAAAGGGCTGGGGTTGTAGCTCAGTGGCATAAATGCCTGCCTGGCAAGGGCAAGGTCCTGAGTTTGATTCTCTGTACTCATAAATAAATAAATAACCTGTTGTGGTGGCACTCACCTGAAATTTCAGCTCTCTGGGGAAAGACAGATTGAAAACTCAAACCCAGCCTGGGCAGATTAGCGATTTATTAGCAAGATCTTATCACGAAAATAAAAAAAAAGAAGAAAATGTAAAAAAGGGGCTAGGAATGTTACTCAGTGCAAAAATCCCTGGTTTAATTCACATGAGTGAAAATAATTGGAGCGCTGGGGATTTAGCTCAACGGCATAAGTGCCTGCCTTGCAAGCACGCAGTCATGAATTCGATCCCCAGTACCAAAAAATAAAAATTAAAAATAAAAAAAAAATGGAGAGCCGCATGTGATGGCACATGCCCTTAATCCCAGCACATGGAAGGTGGAAGGATCATTGCCATTTGGAGACCAGCCTGGGCTACAAAATGAGTTCAAGGCCAGCCTCAATGGCATAGCAAGACCCAGTCTCAAAAGAAAAGCTTTACAGGAGCTGGAAGAATATAAACAGGGCTCACACATGAGTAAGAAAGTCTCTGTGCCATTGTTTTAATTACATGGGAGGTGGTAGCAGCTCTTAAAAGGTAATGAAGGAGCTGGGGATGTAGCTCATGCCTGCCAAGTACAAGGTCTTGAGTTCAATGCTCAGTACAAAAAAAAAAAAGTAATAGGGTTATGAAAGGCCTCCTAAAACTGAGATAATCCTGAAAGAATAAATTCACTGGTACCTGAGGCGGGCCAATGCCAAGCAGTCCCTCCTCAAGACTTTGCCTTTCTTCTCCTACCAGCCTCTTTCCCTAGCAGGTCTTTCAGTTCTATCTCTATAGGCTCCAAGTGTGTGGTTCTGAGATAGGAAATTAGGGTATGGGAAATGCTAGCTGGGGAAGAAGGCATAACCTGTTAACTAGAAGATCTCAGACGCATGTGCTGGACAAGTCCCAAAGCCCCAAGCAGGTTCTCAATAGCGTGGTTTGTACCTGGTCTTGTTCCGAGGTGAGATCCCAGCAGCACCTGTAAAGGCCCAGATGTACAATTCTCATGGGTGTTTTTGAGACTTGAACAATATAAAGGACATACTGATGGCACGAAGAGCTTGTTACCGGGGCTTTCCACCATAGCCCACACTATGTTTCCCAGGTGCGGGATGTAGTTTTTTTTAATCTTTACTCTCACCCTCTTTTTCTATTTACTTGGTCCAAGCTTACACTACATACCCAGTTTCTTCTCACTTCACTTTTAATTTCTTGAAAAAAACTTTCCCACTGCTTCACTGTTTGCTTGTTTTGTTCAATTCTTTGCTTGAGAGAAGAACTTGGAATCCAAGACCAGAATGACAGGTGAGCAACCCAGAACCCTATAGCATTTCACTGTTGAGCCACTGTTAGAAGCAGGCTACTGAGTAACAGTTCTGCCACTTAATGTTAGTCAATGGCTGTTTATTTTACATAGTACAGTTGACTTTTGCAAACACATGGGTTTTCAATTTACATTTTTGACCAACCTCCTATGAACATTCAGGATGGAAGGGAAAAAATTACATATATTCTGAACACAGAAAGACTTTTTTGTCATTACTTCCTAAGCAATACAGTATAACAGGGCATGATGGCACATGCTGAAATCTCATCACTTGGGAGGCTGAGGCAGAAAGGTTATCGGGGTTCAAGGTCAGACTGGGCTACACAGTGAGACTTATCTCAAAAAAATTATAATCATCTAGAGATAACTGAAGGATTTAAGCATGGATGTCCAACTTTTTGGCTCACCTAGGCTGTATTGAGTGAAGAGGAATTACATTGGACTGAATATAAAATCTACAACATAATGTACATAAGTAACAAAACTTCACTTTTTAATTTTTTATACCACAAAAAGAGATGACAATGTAGTATATTTAATCCTGTTTTGTGAAATCAATATATCAAAGTCTGGTTCAGTGGAAGTAGTGGTTCCAATTCTTAGTTCTCAAGATACTTGTCAGAAATTTTTTATCTAACTTTACACTTTGTGTGCTTTGCCCTTGGCAACAATTGTTCACAAATGTACTTACTGTCAAAAAACAGACATGTCAGGTGTGGTGATATAAACCTGTAATCCCAGTACTCTGGAGGCTGAGGCAGGAGGATCTGTGAATTCAAAGCAGATTTGGGCTACAAAGTGAGTTCAAGTCCAGCCTGAACTGTACAGAGAATCCTTGTCTCAAACGAACACACACACACACACACACACACACACATACAAACACACAGAAGAATAAGGTGAAGTAAGAGACATTCTTCTTTGGGAAGATAGTTCTTTAAAAGTCTAGCAAAGGGACATGATCAGATTTTACTTTTAAGTTGAATGATTGCAACTTTCCATGTTCCATTTCAAACTTTGCAGGAAACATTTGTGTTGACTAAAAGTGGAATTGCGAATGTATGGACAAATTTATTATTTTTTAAAGAAATTTTGAAAACCATTCTCACATTCCTATATCAAAATGGAAAGTAAAGACTGGGCACAGTGGTGTCTGCCTGTAATCCCAGCATTCAGGAGACTGAGGCAGGAAGATCGCTGTCAGTTCAAAGTCAACCTGGGAATGACATGAGTTCCAGGGCAGCCTGAACTGCATAGTGAAACCCTGTTTCAAAAAAAAAACAAAAGTGAGCTGGGGATATCACTTAGTACTGTGGCTGCCTGGCAAGTGCGAGGTCATGAGTTCTGTTCCATGTTAAAAGAAAAGAAAAGAAAGCAAGATTGAATTTCTTTGCCATTCACAAGATTGTATTTTGTCAATGTATCAAAATGGTTTAAATTGAGTCAATGCCATGTGCAGGCCACAGATAGGACAACCAGATATCAGCCCCTCCCAGCATGTGGACTGGGAGATAAAAAGAGCCAAGTGTCCCATTCACCACTGCTCCATACCCCAGGGAGTGACTGGATGAACTGGAGAAACACAGACTGAGATGACAGTTATTAAAGTAAAATACAATTTAATGCTTATAGTGCTTAGTATTTCACTGACTTTGTAGGTCCAAAGCCAGTACCTGATCATCAATTTAGAGGATAAAAATATGCAGTATAGAATCTATAGGGGAGCTCCTTCTGAAGGTGATAGCCATTGTTAATTTCCTATTATCTTGCTTTAAAATCCTGTATCTTGACTGGGGAATTTAGCTCAATGGCATAAGCACCTGCCTGGCAAGCATGAGGTTGTGAGTTCAAACCCAGAACCAAAAAAATTCTGTATCATTTTCATTGTTTTGTTTTGTTTTTAGAGCAGAATACTTTTACTGAGAGAAAGAAAGCTTCTGAGAGAGAGACAGAAGGGGTCCCAAGTGAGTTGCCCTGATTTGGTTTTATTCTGTTTTGTCTTGTTTGATTTTTTTTTTATATCTAATGGCATGGGCAACTATTTGAAAGATGATAAGCTATGTTATGGTAGCTATTTTGGACTTACTATTATCTTGTTTTGAAGTCCGGTATTGCATATATTGTTTTGTTTTAATCATTTCTATTCTGTTCTGTTTTGTTTGATTTTACTGTGTTGTTATGGGCAGCTATTTTGAAGACAACAAGAGGCATTATGGTAGCCATTGTTGATTTCCTATTATCTTGTTTTGAAACCCCATGTCACTTACACTGTTTTGTTTTGATTGATTTTATTCTGTTTTATTTTGCTTGGTTTTATTCTCTTTAAAATAAAAAAAATTTTAAAAATGCACTAAAATATTTGCTGAAACTTGAACTTGCCATGATATAACCTGCATTTTGAATGCTTTTATATTTTGAACTATAGCACAGATAAATTATATTCACTTTGAAGATTCATATTTAACTAATTTAAATAAATGGTCAATCCCCCCAAAAGGTTCAATATGTGAGACATTTTTAAATTTTCTAGTTCTGGCATGAATTTTGCTTTTGATTCCATAAGTGAATTGGTTTAACTTGTAAATCATAAAATTTTCAGCATTTTCTTCCAATTTACCAACCATAAACCAGAAAAGGAACTATTGTCTCCATAATCTGCATCCAATACTATTTTTTTTTCTTTTGGTATTGGGAATTGAACCTAGGGCCTTGTGCTTGCTAGGCACCCACTGTGCCACTGAGCTACATCTCCAGCCCTTGCATCCATACTTTTAAGGAATTCACAGAACTGGTGGGAAATTCACAGCTTTATGATTTGTATGACATTATCCCTTCAGAGGTCTTGTGCTTAAATTTTCTTGATGTATGATTCAGTGATATGCCATTAAATATGAATTATCAGCAGAAGTTCTATCTTCTTCCATTTTAAAATATTTATTTATTATCATGAAAGATCTCTTAAAAATAAAAAGGAAACAGGCAGTAACAATACAAAGGCTAGAAGATGACAAGAGAATCTATAATTTAAGAATAAGAAATGTGAATGAAGAAGCAGGAATACAAACAGGTGAATTACAAAGGCTATTCATGGAAATAATTAAGGAAAACTTCCCAAGCATGGGAAAAGAAAATGACATTCAGTTATGTGAGGCATATAGAACTCCAGCCACCTACAACCAAAACAGATCTACACCCAGACATATAATAATCAAGATACCAGAAATTTAATATAAAAAACAGAATATTAAAAGCCATCAGAGAAAAGAAACAGATCACATATAAAGGAAAGCTCATAAAGATCATGGGAGACTTCTCAGCACAGACCATCAGATCAAGACGAGCTTGGAGTGAAGTATTCCAAGCCCTGAAAGAAAATGACCTGCAGCCCAGATTGATGTACCCTGCAAAACTGTCACTAGAAATTAATGGAGAAACAAGAAGATGCTTCCATGACAAAGAGGAACTGGGGGAATTTGTGACCATCAATCCGACCCTACAGAGAATACTGAAGAACATTCTACAGAGAGAGAAAAAAAATACCAGGATTTCAGGAACAGTGGCAAAAGGCCTCAATGAGTGGGGCAGGCAGTAGAATGAAGGACAAAACTAGACAAACAAAGGCAGAAAAATAGCATAGCAGAAATGAGGCAGAGAAGGTTGGGTATAATCTCTAACATAGATAGCCTTGATACACTAAAAAAAAACAAAAGGCAGAGAAGATCAGGAGGTAGGGTGCATTGAGATACTCTGTACAGGAACTAAAATCAATCTGAGAGAGGGTTTATGGACTGAAAATCAAATATGAGAAAACAGTGCTCTATGTGGCAGGGAGCCAGAGAGAAATAGGAGCAACTCAACCACCACCTGCAGATAGGTTTGAAAGACAGGATATTTATATGCAGTAGAGAACTACTCAGCTATAATGAAGAAAAACCTTGAGGCTTTTGTAGGTAAAGGAATACAACCTGAGATCAAGTTCAGGAGTGAGAAGGTTTGGAACCACTTAGGTAAAAAGCAGGCAGCCCCCCCAATCTAAAAACTGAGGGAGTTGGTGGGACCCAAAATGCACAGCACCCTGTGGGAGTGAAAGGGGAGGAAAAGCCTAAAAAAAGAAGGCAGAGGATATTGTTAATAGTGTACCAGGATTTAAAACCCACAATACTAACACCACTCTGCTTAGATGGATTGTATTCTGTTCCAGTTTGTCTACTTATACTAGATTTGAGGTCACAGACAGTTATCCTGAAAATAGCAGGATCTAGTATGGTAATCATCCTTAATTTCCTATTAACTTAATCTGAAGCCCTGTATAACTTACACTGTTTTACCACAACTGATCTTAATCCAATCTGGTTTGTTAGACTACTGTTTTGTATTGATAGATTTTATTCAAAGCTGTAATGATTGATAGTATCAAGTCTGAGAGTATAGGCAACTGCACTGAAGATGACAAGATTCACTAGAATATCCACTCTAGTTTGATTATTACCTGCCTTTGAAGTTTTATACTGTCTACAATGTTTTATTTTTACTAATATTATGTACTGCTATATTCAATTATACTGCTATATTCAATTATGCCTGATGATATAGACTATTCTATTGAAGATAATAAGAGACAACACAGTAACCATTATAGATCACCTTATACTGTGGTTTTATATGACTTTTTGGTTTCATGTTTTTATAGGAATTTGTTTTGTTTTGTCTTGCTATGTTTTGTTTTTCCCTCTAATACAGAAAGGATAGAAATACATGTAGAGACTCATGCACACATAGCTGTTTACAGTCTCACTGTTTGACTATCTACTTTGTATGCTTTAATTTTGTAACTTGGACAACTATTTCTAAGAGGACAATATGTAATTTATCAACTACTTACTGTTTATCTTTTTTTGAAATTCTGTATTATTTTTGAAATTCTATATTATTTCTACCCTTTTCATGTTTTTTTCTCCTTAAATAAATAAAAAAATTATTTATTTATTTGAGTCACTGTCTTGCTATGTAGTTCAGGCTGGCCTTGAACTTACTATATAGCCCAGGCTGGCCTCAAGCTCACAGTGATCCTCCTGCCTCAGCCTCTGAAGTGCTAGAATCACAGGTGTGCACCATCACATTTGATTTTTTTTCTATTAATTTTATAATCCCTCTGTTACAATTTATCTTCAGATGTCTCGCCAAAACCTCATGTAGTCATAGAACTTTTTCAAAGGTGGCTGAATCTAGACTGTGTGATGCTGGGGTTAAGGGTGTGAGCAGTAAATTAGTCCACTGACTGATTTGGTTTAGTTCTGGCTAGGATTAAGGGTGTGAGTGACCTGCATACAATATAAGGGACAGAACGAGCGCCTTGCCTCCCTTTCCTGCTTTCTTTTGCTGTCTTCTGCTGCCATGAACTTTTGCTTCTCTGCCATGTGCCACCCTGCCTTGGAGCCAACCGACTATGGACTGCAAATTCTACAAATTGTGAGGTACATAAACCTTTCCTCCCTTAACTTCGGGCCTTTGGTATTGTCTTAGTTACTTTTCTTTCATTGCTTTGACAAAATACCCAACACCCAAATGAAGGAATGAAAGGTTTATTTAGCTCATAGTTTGTGGAGGTTTCAGTCCATAATTAGCTTGCTCCAAGGCAGGGTGGCATGGCACAGGCCAGCCTGGGCTACATAGTGAGTTCAAGCCAGCCTAAACTACATGCTATCTCAAAACAACAACAAAAAGAAAAGCAAACACACCCTCCCCTAAAAAATGATTTTAGAAAAATTCACATTTTTCCCCCCAGAAGAAGCCTGTCTTACTTTTCTCATTGCTGAGATAAAATATCTGATACCTAAAGTTAAAGGAGTTTATTGTAGCTCAGAGTTTGTAGAGGTTTTCGTAGTCACCTGGCTCTAAAGCAGGTTGGTATCATAGACAAGTGTTGCAGAGAATCACTCCTGCATGAGCAGAAGGCAGCAAGCAGTGAAGCAGAATCATCTCCCTTTTCTTATCCCTTCCAGGCTACCAGCCTTTTGGATGGTATGTCCCATACCCAGAGTGAGGCTTCCCATTGTCCCTACCCAGAACTATGCTTAACCAATCAGTGGACTAGTAATTATGCATCCTTAATCCTAGCATTACACCCTCAATTGCAGTATCACATGCCCTAGATCTAGCCATCTCTGAAAAGCTTTACCTATGAGTACATGAAGATCTAGGGGGACATCTAAATATAAGGCATAACAAAACCCAAACAAGTAATCTCAGCATGCCCCTCAGGATCCTAGAAAAATAGGCCAGGCATGTTGGCATACGCCTGTAATCCCAACACTGGGGAGACTGAGGCAGGAGGATCTCTGTGAGTTCAAGGCCAGCCGGGGCTACATTGAGACACCCTGTCTCAAAACAAAACAACATCAGCAACAATACAATGACAAAACCCTCATAAATGTTATCCAAAGTATTTCAAAATCCTAGAAAAATAAAAACAATCCCCAAAAAATCCAAAGTTGGTAAAGATTTTCCCTGGTTCTGGATAGACAGAGCTAATATCAAATGGCAATACTTCCAAAACTAGTGTATAGATTTAATGTAATCCCAATCAAAACACCAACCATATTTTTCACAAAACTAGAGAAAAAAAGGCTAATATTCATATGGAACCAGAAGAGACCCAGAACAGCTGAAGCAATCCTGGGTAACAAGAACAAAGAAGGAGACTTGGCCAAGAGTTCTCTGAGTGGAACTCCAGTGGCACAACAAATAACACCAATACTCAACAAATGGAATCTATCAAATTAAAATCTTCAGTACAGCAAAGGAAACAACCAACAGAGTGAAGAGACAATGTTTAGAATGGGAAAAATTTTTCTCCAGCTATTCCTTGGACAAAACACAAATATCTAGAGTATGTAAAGAACTTAAAAAAGTTAGATTCCCCAAAATAAAAGATCTAATCAAAAAAATCAGCAACTAAAATGAATACACTTGTCAAGAAAAAAAGTATAAATAGCCAATAAATATACACACAAAAAATTCAACATCTGTAGCCATTAGAGTTATGCAAATTAAAACAATACTGAGATTTCATCTTACTCTAGAAAGAATGGCTACCATCAAGAAATCAAATAATACCAATTGCTGATGAGGTTGCTGGGAAAAAGGAACCCTCATACATTTTTTGGTGGGTATATAACATAGTATAACTTTTTTGGGTAGCATTTTTTTGTTTTTTGTTTTTTGAGGCATGGTCTCACTATGCAGTTCAGGCTGGCCTTCAACTCACACTGTAACCCAGGATGGGCTTGTACTCATGGTGATTCTCCTGCCCCAGCCTTTCAATGCTGGGATTACTGGTGTGTGCCATTATAATGGAAATTTAAATCTTTAAACTCCCTCTGCCCCATGCAACAAGGCCATGAGATTTACTAATTCTGTGCAAAAACTGTAAAATCAAGATAAGGCAGGCTGATGCCAGCTGCACTGTCTGTACTTGCCAAACCTAAAAACACACCTGGTTCCTGCCAACCTGTCCCAAGAATTGCCTGCTTAGTAACCAATGCCTAAGGTTTTTGTCCTCTTCATCTACATTTCCTGCTTACAAACCCTATATAAACCCTAGCCTGACTGCAGTTTGGGGCTGGTATTTCTGGACCGATTCCCCATCAGCTCACCAGCATAATAAAGATCTGCCTTCTTATTTCTTGGTGTAAAGCATCCTCCTTTTTGTTCAGTACCAATTCTGCAACACCTCCACACCTGACCTTTAAGTAGCCCCTTCTATTTTTATTTATTTTTATTTTATTTTAAAGAGGATAACATTAAACAGAACAAAACAGATCATAAGATAACAATGTAAGAGACACAGATTTCAAAGCAAGACAACTGGAGCTCTTCATTGTCTATCATATTGTCTCTTGTTTTCTTCCAAATAATTGTCCATATTTGCATATACAGTGAATTCATACAAAACAAAATAGTATAGAACTGATCAGAACAGGATGAAGAAGGCATTTTTGTTCAAGACCAGACAATAAAGAAGTCAACAATGGCTGCCATAATGTCTCTCATTCTCTTCAAAATGTCCATACCTTCATGTATGTTGAAATTAAACAAAACAAAACAGACTAAAATCACTCTGAACAAAGAACAATAGTATTTCTGGATTTTACATCATGACACTACAGAATCAGCACTGGGTACCTTAGTGTCTCTTTTTCTTCAAAGTAGCTGTTCATTTCAACGTGCATTATATTATCGATTCTCATAAACTTTTTAGAAGTTCTACACATACATGAGTCTCTACATGTATACCTATCCTTTCTGTACCAGAGGGAAAAAACAAAGCAAGCCAAGACAAAACAAAACAAACTCCTAAAAAAACACGAAATGAAAAGATATATAAATAACAATAGCAAAGAGCCCAGAACACTGACAATACAGGCCTTCAAAACAAGGTAGTATGAGCATAACTAGGGTTGTTATTTTACATAATGATCTTCAAGAGTTCCTCAGATCACCATACAATAATATGCACATTTGTTCCAATCCTGTGAATGTTAACTATTTTGTTCCAAGGACTTATAGAGTTTGTAGCACAATCATCTTAGCTATCCTAAGTATATTTATATAATTTTAGACATTTTTTCTTTTCCCTTACTTTTTCTTTTTCCTCATTTTCCCTGAGATATTATTTTTTCCCTTTAAACAGATTTTTATCCTTTCACTGTAATTATTGAGTTTTTTTGTATCTTCTGTACTCTTACCATTTCTTACATTAGGGAGACTATATGGTATTTACACGTGAGTTTGATTTATTTCACTTATGAGTATGGTCTTGAGTTGGAATCTCAATGTGCTTTTAATTTGCATTTCTCTAATGAATAATGATGCTGGACATTTTTTAATGTATTTATTTGCCATTTGTATTTCTTCATCTGAGAACTGTATTCATCTCAGATGCCCATGTTTTGCTTGGATCTTTGAATTTCAGGGGTCTGATTTTTAAAAAATTCTTCATAAATTCTGGACAGAAGTCTTTTATTTGAGGGAAAGTTCATTAAGATTTTTCCCAATTTGTGGGTTTTCTTTTCACTATGCTGGAGATTTCTTTCAACATACAAAAACTCTTTAATAAGACATGATCCCAGTTATTGATTATGTGAAGTATTTCACGTGTGGTTTGATTCTTGTTAATGAATTCTCTACCTACTCCTATGTCTTCAAGATTTCTACCTACTTTGTCTTCCAACAAATTTAGTGTTTCTGTTTTAATATTTAGATCTTTGATCCATTTAGGCTTTAGTTTAGTACATGGTGATAGGTCTAGTTTTAGTTTTCAGCATATGGAGAGCCAATTTTTCCAGCACCATGTATTGAAGAGACTACCTTTCTTCCAGTGGATGTGTTTGGCCCCTTTATCAAAGATAAGGTGATGAGTGTATTTGTAGTTGTAGTTGTATCTTCTAATCTATTCCATTGATCTTCAGGTCTGTTTTTATTCCAGTACCATGCTGATTTTATGACAGTAGCTTTGTAGTGTAACTTCAAGTCAGGGGTTGTGATACCTCCTACCTTGCCTTTGTTGCTTAGAATTGCCTTTGCTATTCTGGGTCTCTTCTGGTTCCAGATGAATTTTAGGAGTGATTTCTCTAAATCTGTGAGGTATGCTAGTGGTATTTTCATTGGGATTGCCTTAAATCTGTATAACAATTTTGGGAGAATGGCCATTTTCACAATATTTATTCTTCCTATCAATGAATAAGGGATGTCTTTCCATTTTCTGAGGTCTTCTTTGATTTCTTTTTTCAGCATAGTATAATTTTCCCTGAATAGATCTTTTGCTTCTTTTCTTAGATTAATTCCTAAGTATTTCATTTTGTTGGATGCTATTGTTAAGGGTGTGGCTTCTCTTATTTCTCTCTCAGTGGTTTTGTCGTTAGTGATGTAGCCTTTTCTAAAAGTGGCTCTCTAACTAAATGTTACTGGGTTCTGATTTGCTTGTTTGTCCCTCTGGAGTTAGAGTCCAGGTTCTTTTTGTTTCAAACAAACAAACAAACCAAGCAAAAAGCAATGGGCCAAGTTCATTAGAGAAAGTAAAAGTGAAAAGTGAGAGGAAAACTGGCTCTGCCGAGCAAACTTGGGCCAGGTGAAAGGAGAAAAAGCAATAAAAGGACACTCTGGAGGAAGCAACAGGGGCTATCATGAGGGAAACCAGGATAGCAAACTCTTTTTGGTGTCTGTGTCTTTTATGCTGTCCAAATCTTGAGGAAACCATGAGAGCTTGTACAGATGGGTCCTGAGAGATGGTACTGGAATCCCACTCTTCAGGCTGATGTCAGGAGTCAGTGCCATTCACAAACAGCAGAGGGAGAGAACCAGGCCTCACAAAGAGGTGATCCCCGCTGGATACCAGCACCTTGCACAGGCCACTGCCAGAGTAGGGACAGCCAGATCCTAGCCTCTCCTTGTGAGTCAACGCCATTCTTGAACTGTGGAGGGAAAGAACAAGGCCTCACGAGGAAGCAATCTCCACCTGGCAAGCATATCATTTTCATTGTTTTGTTGGGTTGGGTTTTATTCTCTTTTGTTTTGTTTGATATGTTAAATCTGATGTCATGAGCAGCTATTTAAAAGAGAGCAAGACAAATTATGACAGTCATCTTGGATTTACTATTGGCTTGTTTTGAAGTCCTTTATTACATTCATTGTTTTGTTTTTATTGTTTATATTCTATTCTGTTCTGTTCAATTTTTAGTGTGTTAGAAGGTATCTGCAGCTATTTTGAAGACAACAAAAGGCATTATGGTTACTGTCATTGATTTTGTAAGGTTTTGAAGTCCTGTATCACTTATACCAGTTTATTTTGATTGATTTTATTTTCCTTGGTTTTATCCTCTTTAAAATTAAAAAAAAATTTAAAAAGAAAAAAAAGCAAAAACAGAAACTAGTCCACTTCTCATGAGAAATCCATGTGCAGGGCTTTGGAAACTGTTCTGCGCATGTATCTTGTAAGTAACAGATCATGCCCACCTCAGCCAATTTTGCCTGGCCCTGCTCTATCTCACAACCACTATGGAAATCAATATGATGATTCTCCAAAAAATAAACTAGAAATTCCATTTCTAGGTATCCTTTCTAGGTATCTTCCTGAAAGAGTTAAAACATTGGGTGGGGTATGATGCCACATACCTGTAATCCCAGCATTCAAGAAGTTAAGGCAGGAGGACTGTTGCAAGTTTGAGAGGTCAGCCTGGGCTACATAGTAAGTTCAAGGCCAGCCTGAAATACATAATGAGACCTTATCTCAAAAAAAATTGAAAAAAATTTAACTTATTACATATAAGAGGCCCAAGTTTTATAATTAAGAAAACTTCTTGAGAAGCTGAGGCAAGAAGATCGCTGTGAGTTTGAGACCAGCTTGGGCTAGATTAAGTTGAGAACTTGTCTCAAAATAAAAATAAAAATAAAAATTAAAAAAAAATGAAAAGGAAGAAGAAGGAGAAGGAGGAGAAAATGAAGAGGAAGAGGAGAAAAAGGAGGAGGAGGAAGAAAACTTATGTGTGTGCTTTGTAACAAAGGCCTATTTAGGGCTGGGGATTTAGCTCAGTGGTATAAGCGCCTGCCTGGCAAGTGCAAGGTCATGAGTTCAATCCCCAGTACCAAAAAAAAAAAAAAAAAAAAAAGGCCTATTTAGAAGTGTACACAAATGTAGGTATATTCAAAGATTATCCTTGATTATTCACCAAGTTGTGCAGGAGTATGTGGCATCTGATACACCCGGATGTGGAGTGAGCACTGCTTTGTTCCTCCTCACCCCAGCATCCTGTTGCATTGGCTGTCTGGTCTGCACGGGAGCACTATACAGTAGAGTCATGAAGAAAATCACCAAAAAGTACAGAGTAAGATTTAAAAGTTCAATCTCCAGTACTGGAAATATAAAAATTATAACAAATATTTTTTGGGGGGGGATTGTAGAGACAGAGTCTCAGCTATATAGTTTAGGACAGCATTGAACTGGCTGTGACCCTCCTGTCTCAGCCTGCACTTTGTGGGATGACAGATGTGTGCCACCCTGACCAGCCTAATAATATTTTTAGGGGCTGAGGATGTAGTTCAGTGAGAGAGCACTTGCTTAGGATGCACCAGGTGGCCCTGGATTTGAGTCAAAAACACTGCCTATTCGGTGTAACTTGGGTGTGCAGTAAAGGGTTAACTCAGTGAGTTTAAATTATCAAACTCTAAGGATTGTCCTTGGCCAATCCTTGAAAAGGACTTCCTGATACTTGGAATATCCTCATAAGAATATGTTTATTTACTCATGAGGTTTTGGGTCATGTTTTATGTTTGATCACACAGTTCATGTTCACTGTATGACTTACGACTAACACCTGTGTTTTGAACCTCACAGGTCCCAGGCCAATCTGTCCATCTAACCTCTGGGGGCTTGATACTGAGATGCGCAGGTGCTGCACACCTGCATGATTGATCACCAATTAAAATCCTGGGCATATCTAGGGGTGGTAGCACCTGTCTGTGATTCCAGCCCTCAGGGGGCTGTAGGAGTTTCATGAGTTTAAAGCCGGACTGGACTACAGACAAATCTTGTCCAGAAAGAGTTAAAAAATAAAAATCCTGGACACTAAGTCTTAAGGGAATTTTCCTGGTTGTTCGCAGCCATGCTGTCTTCTTTATCACTGGGAAGAGAATGGAGCAGTATTGGTGGGGCTATGCTACAAGGGTCAACCAGCTAGACGATTGCTCTTGCTTTTTCCTGCACCTTGCCCACATTCCTTTTCCTTTTGCAGATTCTAATCTGCATCCTTTTACTATAACAAATGGGACTGGAGTGGACAGTGGCCTTTTATCAACCATATGTCTTTCCAGCTGCTCCCTGAAACAGGGTTTGGCTTGCTGGTATGTACTCAGCTGTTATCATCAGAGGAGCTTAAGACCTCATTGTCACTGAGGATGGCTGTGGTACTTTTCAGGGGAACCTTGGTCCTTACTTTGAGCATCACTTCTTGGTTCCAGTGAAGAACCCTCAGCCTTCTGGCACAGATCCTTCATTCCTCTGGCATAGACTTTCTAGCTTCTTTTCTGAGGTTTGGGCCTTTTCAGTGCAGATCCGTAAAACAGACTTGTATGAGTCATGCTCTAGGCCTCCAGTTGGAATTGTGTAAGGCAGTGTCATAGGCTCTAGGTCTTGAGATGGACTCATGCAGGTCATTGCTGTGGGATTTAGGCCCTTGACTGGATTTGGTAGGTCTTTAGTGCTGTGGACAGGTATTCTGCTATTTCTTGTATTAAACTCTGGGTGACCATCATAAAGTGATGTCATAAATTTTGTGTCCTGTATGTAATTGTTCTCCTTGCAACCCCTGACTACAATACAAGTTAAATAGTGTTTTCAGAACATTCTCTATGAAGGCAAGGAAGTGACCAGAGAGTGACACAATAAGGGGATGGGAGTGGGGACATATTCATGTTATTGCCTGAGGATGAAGGGGTGGGGTGGCTGTGACCAATATTGACTCCTGAGATTGGTCAATATTGGACAGTTTACTCATTGTATGGCCAAGTAATCACAGCACCTCCATCAAAGGACATAGAGAACTGTTCTGAGACAACAGGAACAGAGATTCTTATATTTAAGTGTTTTGTCAGTTGCATGGAAGTGAAAGGTTCTTGCCCTAGAATAAATTACTGTACAATTATGGTGGTGGTCTCACACGGTGGAAGGCCAAAGTGGGAATGCTTACCACTTCCTCCTTCTTCCTCAGCCCTAATTACAACCACCTTTCCTCTTTGCATGCAAATAAAATTCCAATCAGTTCCTCACACATCATCAGTGGTCTTCCCCATATGCCACTTCTGATCAGATCAGAGGTCATATAACCCTCTGCCTCTCTGCATTTGGTCAAAAGGAAATAGCCCAACCACCTTGGGTTGTGTGCTCCTTTCCACATCATCAATAAACCTGTTCCTTTCTTTTTTTACTTTTTCCTTCTCTATTGCGCCAGAAAACTCTAACATTTTTGGTGCCTTGCGACTCGGATTGGCGAGTATATTAGCTCTTGAGAGTCACTCCCAGTTGGAGCTCCCCTGCCTACAAACCACTTTTCCTTCCTCCAAGACTTGCTTATTTGCCTCTGCTAACCTGCATGCAATGCTGACCCTCCTTCTTCGTCACAGGTGAGCTGTCCTCCTAGGTTTTGTTTCTGTTCCTCAGTGGATAATAGCTTTCACATTCCTTGCATTGCTGAGGTAAAGCTATTTTCAGCCTTAAAAATTCACAAGCTTGCGTCAGAAAACCTATCTGTTGCCATCCCTGGACAAAGATAGTAGTTTTCGCATTCCTTGGACAGAACAGCCCAAGGCAAAACTGTTACCCTCTTGTTCTTTGGGACTCCATCTTGAACTCTCGATGATGGCCAACAAGAACGCGTATTGGGATCTTCCATGTCACACTTCCAAAGCAGGTGATGACTTCTTTTGATAAGTGTGATCCAGGACAGCTTTCACATTTCGGGGGCAAAAAAGGGGAGAGCTAAAGCTCTTACATCCTGAAGCAAAGTTGTTCTCTTACCTTACCTCTAATTTGGTCATGGGGACTATTTCTTGTCCCCCAAAAAACACACCTCTGGGGTGCCTCGTTCATAATCTTGGTGCTCTTGGTCTCAAAAAGTCTATAAAAAACAAAAAGCGGATCTTTTATCTATACTTTTGTCACAGTGGTGGCAAGCTGGCAGAAACTCATTATTTTCAGACCTTTCTCAATTTGAGGACATGTTCTTCTCTCATTCATTCTCCCCTTTCCTCACCCTCAGCAGTCTCTAACTCTTCCTTTACTTCCTCCCCAATCTCAGACTCCTCAACCCAAACCATTTATCCCATCAGATGGGCTCTCTTCTTCTTTCTCCTCTGCTCCTGAGTTGTCATTCTCCTCACAACTTCACAATACTCAGTCTCACCCATTTCAATCACCTAACAGGCCACATGGTACTTGACTACCATCTTGTGATCCCATGCTACAAGGTCCTCAGCAGCCATCTTGCTACAGCTCACATAAAGGAGAGCCACCATCTTTCAGTCCTCTGCCATGTGACAGTGTGCTGCCATCTTGTGACAGGTCAGAGTGTAAATGGCCTCAATCTTGTAGTACTTCATCATGGGATCAGCAGCTGCCATCCTGTTGCAGGTCCCATGATGACCAGTTGCCATCTTGTCCTCTCTCATCATTTAACCAGCAGCAGCCATCTTATTGTGGGTCTCATTGTAAGCAGCCCCTATTTTTTACTTCCCTGTTGCACAGAGACTAGTGGTCATTTTGTAGTGAATCACCTAGTAACTGTCCACACATGCCTGCTGGGTGGTTGGCTGCTCAGTGACCATCTGCACCTCCCATAGTTCAAATTGGCCAAATATATTTTGTAAGATGTTTGTCAGTCTGTCTGTGTACCTGTTGTCTGTTTGTCCAGTCTGTTTATACTGTACAGATCATCTACCCATGTTTGTCCATTTGTCTGCTCTATAAACAGCTATTTCTTTTTATTTGAGCTCAACAATCTCTTTTCTTTTTTCCTTTGCATTTTCAGAATATTTAATCAATCTTTATTTGGGGTATAGATTTTAAAAAGCATGCATACACCTAGGTTGCCAGCTGGTCAAAGTGATGCTAAAATTGGTTAAACAAAATCTCATGAGATGGGGGCTGGGGGTTTAGCTCAGCATTGTAAGTGCCTGCTTGGCAAATGTGAGGTCATGAGTTTGATCCCTGGTGCATGCATGTGTGCACACGCGCGCACACACACACACACACACAAACAAAAAAACCTCATGGGATGAGGAGAGATTGGATAAGACTTGTATTGATGGATAAGACAGTGTGGCCACTTGGTAACTTTAACCAGTTTTTATTCATTTATCAGTGGCCCCAATAATCTCCATAGCCTTATGAGAGACACCCCAACTAACATATGGCTAAGACAATTCATTGTTGCTGATCTTATGGTTTATTCACACCTTCAAATATAAATTTGGGATTGTTTATGATGATAAACATTTTATTTCAGATCCAGACATCTGCCTTTTTCTTGTGCTCTAGCCAGGAGATTTAAGTCAAACCAACATGAGGTCACTAATCAAATGATAATTTTTAAACAAAAATTTATGTAATGTATATGTTATATATGTGCCACTATACTCAGAGATGCTTAGATATTGAGCAGTCCAAACAATGTCACAAATTTCTTCAATGGCATCCTATTAAAGGACATGTGTTACAAAATGCCATCTCAAATGTTAAAACACCCATGGTCAATAGAAAATAGCAATTCCATTTAATGTTCTATGTTAAGCTCTACTACGCTGTACTGTTACCGATCTATTCTGGATGTTCAACAACTAATATTTACAGAAAATTATAAATTCCTTCTAGATTCTTTTTACTGGGATCTACCAGATCTATTCCAGAGAATGGTTATATGAAGATTGATGACACTTGGGGCCCACAGCCCTCATTGAGGTATTCTTCTCAGAACCCCAAGTCTCACTGGAGGTCTCAGGTAAGATACTCCCTGTACTTGTAGACATGGAGGCCACCTACAGTGCTCTTCCTGAGTTTTCAGGCCATTATCGTAAATCCTCAGTCTCTATAGTGGGTGTTGACAGCCAACCAATACAGCCTCTTCAAACGGGGCCCATTCCATGCAGGTTCCAAACTCTCTTCTTCACTCATAGCTTTCTGGTAATACCAACATGTTCTACACTCCTTTTAGGTAGGGATCTCCACCAAAAGCTTGACTTCTCCTCTACCTTCTCCTTCCCCACAGTTTTCATCTTCGAAATACCACCACAATCTGCTGCAAATCCATCCCCTCCTCTCCCTTCTTCCCTTTTCCATCCCGTAGTTTGAGACACCTCCAACTCTACCCATGCTACCCATGCTATATCTATTTTAATTTGCCTCAGGACTCCTTCAATTTTTCCTTGCATTCCCCAATATCCTATAGCTCCCAAACATTTATGAGGGCTTAAACCTAAAATCAAACATCTTTTAGACAACAGTTTTCTCGGACCTACCCATTCACCCTGCAATACTCCCATCCTGGGTCCTATTTTCTAGTACAGGGGTTATCAATGATGCTGTTACCTCAATTCACCCAGTGGTACCAAACCCTTATATTGTGCTCTGGCATGTCCCTCCCTCCACCTCTCATTTCACAGACCTAGAACTTAAAGATGCCTTTTAAAAACCAATCCTCTACACCCTGATTGTCAGAATTCCTTTGCATTTATGTAAACTGACCCAGACACGCTGGTCTCAACAACTTACTCACATCTATCATTTCTGTGTTAAAACCTCTCTTCAGGGACAAATACCACCTCCTTGCTTTCCTGCTCATTAATTTCAGCCCTGATCAGACTGGCAGGTAGATTTTACACCCCCCCAACTCTCAAATATCTTCTTACCTTTGTCTGTACATTTTTAGGATGGATAGAAGCCTTTCCCACAACCAGGGAGACTGCTGATACAGTTAGTAAAGTCCTGATACAAAAAATCATTCCAGGCTGTGGATTTAGCTCAGTGGCATAAGTGCCTGCCTGGCAAGCACAAGGTTGTGAGTTCAATCCCTGGTACCTAAAACAAAAAACAAAACAAAACAAAAAAAGAAATCATTCCAAGGTTTGGTCTACCTCAGAGTATCTAATCAGAAAATGGTCCAGTCTTTATTTCTCAAATCACTCAACAGGACTACAACCAATGTGGAGTGGCCCCTACCTGGTCTTCCTCACAACTCCAATGGCAGTCAAGCTTGCTAGACTGTCATTCTGGTTCCACATCACTCAAGCTAAGTGGTGCTCTCCTAACCCTGACTCCCCTGACTGTAAACATCCTCAGTGGCTAGCTGAACTCCTGTCTCCCATCTCCATCTCATCAAGGCCCCCGTAGCTATAACTTTCAGCTCTTTTGTTATCCTATTTGGTTCCTGATTCCTTACATTCTATTAGTTATTTTTTTCACTATAGGATTCTGGGCAGTCTTTCCTAAAGATTCCCAGATTATTTGTAAGATTGTTTTCATGCTGTTCTACATAGCAACCATCTTAGTTCTCTCTGCCCTCAGCTGTTTAGTTAAACAGGAGACCCCTGTGGGTCTAGGCTCCCATCTCACTTATGGTGAGGCAGCCACAGCCCTCCCCACCCTTAGTTTATAATTTCCCAAACATGATTCAACTGTCAGGCCTTACATTTCTCATCCTTTCCATTCACTCCAGCTCAACTCCTGGACCAAGGACAAGTCCTACCTACTTTTTACTTTCACCCTTTCAGATGGGAGAATAATGGCCTCCCACAATTTCACTCCTCCCAACTCTATGCTTATTTTTCAGATTCCTCCTCACAATGGCCTTGATGGAACACATTTGGTTTAAGGACACCTGTCTTTCTACCTTTCCTGGGTCCTTTAATCATGATAGTGACCTGCTTCCTTATAGCACCTTGTGTTTTTTATTTCTCAAATCTAGGATGTGACCATTCAATGACTAACTCCTTGTCCTGGCTGAAACACCTGGTACCAGCTTCTACATGGGCATCAGCTATCATCCTGTCAACCCTCCTAAACCCCAACATGACACCCTTGTCCAGCAGGAACTAGTAAGAGACAGTCTTCACCTTTTTCCTAACAATACAAAAATGAGAATGAAAGGTTCTTGCCCTAATATAAATTACTGTACAATTGTGGTGGAGGTCTAATACGGAAGGCCAAAGTGGGACCACTTACCACTTCCTCATTCTTCTTCAGCCCTAATTGCAACTCCCTTTCCTGTTTGCAAGCAAAGAAAATTCCAATCAGTTCCTCACACATCATCAGTGTCTGCCCCAGGTGCCACTTCTGATCAGAGATTGTATAACCCTCTGCCTTTCTGTATCTGGTCAAAAGGAGGTAGCCCAACCACCATGGGTTGTGTGCTCCTTTCCACATCCTCAATCAACCTCTTCCTTTCTTTTTTTACTTTTTGCTTCCATATTGTGCCAGAAAACTCTAACAGGAAGTATGTTTTATTGAGTGGCTTGTGATGTTAGGAATTCTAGACAGCATAAGAAGGAAAAAAACAAAAACAAGGACCCAACAGAGCAAAAATAAGCCAATAAGAGGCACAAGGGAAAAGGGTGAGAAGAGAATGAGAACATGGAAGATAATAAGGAGCAAATGAAAGAAAACAAGTGAAGTAAGGAAAAACAGTTGTAGATAAAAAGGGGGTAACAGGAAAAGCAGAGCAACTAGGCAGCCTGTAAGGGAAGGCAGAGAATATGAGGGCCAGGGAATGAGCGATTGAAAGGACTCAGGACTAATGAAATGGTCGCTCATGAGAAATTTTACACAAAACATCCAAGTACAACTCAGTGTACGGCTGAATTGAAGAAGCAATTTCTACTTTTTAAAAATGGTTCTGTATAGGGATTTAGCTCAGTGGCATAAGCACCTACCTGGCAAGCACAAGGTCGTGAGTTTAATACTCGTTATAAAAAAAAAAAGGTCCTGTGGATCCAACCTAGAGCCTGTATGATGAGCTATGTCAAACAACCATATCTGGCAATTTCTACTTTTCTAGAGATATTTTATAAATAGGCACAGTAGCACACACCTGTAATCCCAGCACTCTAGAAGGTTAAGGCAGAATTGAAAATTTCAGTCCAGTCTGGGAAGTTAAGTGAGTTCACTGGGAATTTCTCAGAGCTTCATATCCTCCACTTCTTAGCTCCTGCTTGTATTCATCAAAAAAGCAGTTCTTTCAAAAGCAGTCAGCATCCCCCGCCATGTCCCTACTGAGGACCAAACTTATGGCCTCATGCTTGCCAGGCAGGTGCTTACACCACTGAGCTAAGTCCCTGGTCCTTAGTCAGCATTTTGATGCAGGAATGTGATTGTGGTTCATAGGCACAATTTACTCAACCATTGGCCAGGGTAGTCAACTGATTTCCAGCCTCTTTCCCTTCCACAAAGGTGGGGGAGAAAGTTGCAACTGTTGTGCCTTTGCCTTTCTTGTGACCACCTGTCCTCACCTAGAGTCACCTCATTAGCATAACCAAGTGTGATTGCATGGGGCTAATGATGAATAACAAAAAATAATCTGCACTCCCATCACTTAGGAAATTCCAAGGATTTTATGGATATTCCTGTAACCTGCAACCAGGGTCAAAGTCCAAAGACTAGAACAAAAGATGTTCCTAGCACCCTGTCACTTCCAAAGTCAGGCTTATCTTCTTGAAAAACTCAGGGCAGAGGTCAAATATATGCATATTTCTTGTGGCCTCACAAACCCTAATCATACTAGGTGGGGGTCCTTAGAAGAAGATCAAGGAAAGGTCATTGATGCCGAGGGCACAGCAGGGGTTTGCAAGGCTGGAAGAGAGAACTTTCCTCAGGACCAGAATCTGCTAGAACCTTGATCATCGTGGGCTTTCCAACCTGCAACAGTGTGAAACATAGATTTCCTGGTTTTTGGCTTTTTTGACACTAGGTCTCACTGTGTATCCCAAGCTGGCCCCAAGCTCTCAGTGAACCTCCTGCCTCCACCTTGAGTGTTGGGATCACAGGCATGCACCGAGGTGCCTGGCTGGAAGGAAGGCAATTTTAATCAAGTTTCACAAAAGATGAGCATTCAGTTCCACTGAGAGTGCTGTTACAAGGCCACACCTAGCTGCAAGATAAGTTGGTAAATGCCCTGGAGAGCAGCATAGTCATGTACCCTTCTAAAGCTCAGCAGGGAGCAGGATTCTGTTACTAGAAATGAGGGAGCAGAAGGAGGTGGGAGCTAGTAATGCAAGACATAGTTGTGGACAGCTCTACGCAGCTCTTCCTCTCTTCCTCATGGTAACCATGGTGACAATTTATTGTACATACTTCTAGAGTCTTTCTCTGTGCTTAGGTATTCATATATGTATATATGCTTTTAAGGCTTGAGATTTGACTCTCCCCACCTATAAACACATACAAATAAAATTGTGGTGTATCACTATTTTTCTGTGACATACTCATTTTATTTTATAATTTGCAATGATCCTCTTACCTTAGGCTCCTAGATCCTTGTATATTTTGACCATAAGCATACTTCATTCTTTTGACTGGCCACATACTATAGTGACAACTTTTTGACATAGACACTTTATTATTTTAGGAGAGGCATTCTTTTCCTCATGTAAAGGAATAGAGCTACCAACTACATTCATTGAATGGTTCATCTAGTTCTTTCTAATTAGAAATGCTATCTGCTATTTATCTTAGTTTCCCATACATGCATGAGTTACTGCTCAGATACTATTTAGTTGATTAATTTGTCAATTCCTGAATATTGTTTTAACTTTTGTATCTTTAAAATATGTATTCCTGCTGGGTGTGCTGGCATACACCTGTAATCCCAGCACATGGGAGGCTGAAGCAGGAGGATCACTGCAAATTTGAGACCAGCCTAGGCTAAAAAGTGAGTTTAAGGCCATCCTGAAATGCATAGCAAGACTCTGTTTCAAAAAGACTAAATAAATAAACAAAATAAAATAAAATATATATTGCTGAATAAATGGGTAAGCCTACTCTTCCTTTTATTTCTCTTTTTAAATTGTTTAGACTAGCCAGGCGTGGTGGCTCACGCCTGTAATCCCAGCACTCGGGAGGCTGAGGCAGGAGGATCTTTGTAAATTTGAGGCCAGCCTAGGCTACAAAGTGAGCTCAAGGCCAGCCTGAATGGCATAATGAGACCCTGTCTCAAAAAGACAAAAAAAAAAGCATGATAAATTGTTTATACTATTTATGAATATTTACTGTTCCATACACACTTTGTAATCAGTTTAGCAAGTACTATAAAAAATCAAAGTCTGGATGTAGTGACACATGCTTCCAATCTCAGTACTCCAGGAGGCTAGGATAGGAGTCATTGTGAGTTTGAAGGGAACCTGGGCTGCTTAGCAGGTGCAGGTCCATGAAATACAAGGACCTGAAGCAAATAATCATGCTACACAGCATACCCTATGCTACCAAATATGCCTAATAAAAAGTAGGCACTGTGGGCCACTCAGATGCTAATGGTTGCTAGAAAATTAACTTACTGCATTTCCCTGAAAATAAATCTTAGCCTGATTCTTTAGGATGCTTATAATATAAACCTTACCTCAAAAATAAGCTCCAGTTAAGACTGCCAGCCAAAGGCAAGGGATTTACCCAGTGACGTAAATTCCTGCCTGGCAAGTGTAAGGTCACAAGTTGGATCTCTGGTACCAAACCAACAAATGGAAAAGACTGTCAGCCAGATGGATGCCTTTAGTACATCTATTGCAACACATGATTGATATATATTGAAATATAAAGTGATAATATTTATATAATTAAATATGAATTAATATATTTTTGACATTAATAATTAAAATAAATGGTAAGGTAAATTAAGGACTTGTAAATACCTAGGTGGGTGCTTTTATACAGAGGTAAATGTCATGTAAATGTCTATGTGAATTTGAGATTTATTGCCAAGTGACCAATCAGAACATGGACAAAAAGCATGAATAAAGTATGCATTTGATAATAAACAATCATGACTGCTGTACCCCAAAAGGCTGCACTCCAAAATAAAATGAAAATTGTAAAAAGGCAAAAAGAGTAAAAAGGCCAAGATGTCTTGGAGGGAAAAGAAGAGAGCGCTTTTTATTTAGGCTGGTGTCCAGTGACACAGAGTGCGTGCGGGTGGAATTTACACTGCTGTGCAACTAGGCTAAGATTTGGGGTGGTTTATAAAGTGAAAAACCGCAAAGGTGTGGGGGAGCAAAGGGCAAGTTGTCCCGAGAAACAGGCTTATTTTAAGGGAAAAAAATTAGCTCATCAACACACCTGTGCATTCCTGAGGAAACAGGACATCCTGTTGTTTGCCTAGAGTCAAAGTACAGAGGTTTGTGGCTAGTCTATTCCAGGAATACATTATACAGGCAGTGGGCATTATGGGAAGATCACAATTACTGGAGTCATGAGAAGTACAAAGTGAGATTTGGGACAATGGTTGCAGTTTAGGTCAAAGGGTGTGGCGCATACAGAACAGAATGTCGGCACTTGAGTTAGATTACAACAATGACTATGTCTAATACAAATCATCATAATTTAATACATCACGTGTTATAATGGACATACTGCACTTGTTTGAAATGAAATGTTTTCTGAATTTTAGTGTCTGCAATTTTTTTGTTGCTTTTGTATGGACCACAAACTATAACTCCTAACCTGCTACATGTCAGATGTGCTATGTTCCCTGAAATCAAAGAATGAATTCCAAAGGACAAAGGAGCTTAACCATTTACCAGACCAACTATTTAAATACAGGATGACCAAAAATTACATTTTCATTAATTTTTATAAGGTAATACAATAAGAAATATAAAAACAATTTATTCAGATTTTTTCAATAATTTTTCTGTGTATGGTGTGTCTTAAAATATTCAATACATTGTTACAGGCATCTGAGTCAGATAGAAATACTATAGGCAGTTAGACAGGGTTAGGCCCTCAGAGGAGCCAGTGCAGAAGACTAGAGACCTTGTAACTATGGAAGAGACAAAATAAATAACACCTCCACTGTAGGCCAGACTTCAAGACAAAAGGCAAATCAAATGTACCCACATACTTCCTAAGGAAAAGCATCAAGAATTATATTCTAACTAAGTCTCTGTCTCCCTAAGGAAGCTAGGTGTCACCAACCCAGCCCCCTACAGGAAGAGTCACTGTTCTTTATGAATGCCACCTTGCTACATGACTTGCTTCCCCATTTGTACCCAATTTAATCAGTTTTATCTGAACAATTAATCTTATTGGTTGATCATAGTTTTGTCCCACTTCATGCCCACCTTGTATATTCCCATGTTTTGCCCACTTTGTAAATTCCCATGTTTTCCCCACCTTAGACTTGCCTCACTTTGTAGTTTTACTCTATAAAAGTCCCTAGAAAAGACAGAGACTTTGGTAATCCTTGGACCCTTTGGTAACTTTGGTAACTTTGGACCCTTCCTTTCTGTCTCTCAGATAGCAGCTTTCTTCCTCTCAATGAATATATTCTGCTTTTAACCTTCATTGTTCCTAAAATTCATTCTTCAATTTTAGAGACCATGAACTTGTACCAGACCCATAGCAGGTTGGGAGTTTCGCTCCCCTATATCAATACATTACAATGTTACAATCTGTGCAGTAGTATCTGCTCTCTTTCTGAATTTTTTTTGCATTATTGTCTTCCTTTGAACAAGATACTTTACATTTTACCCACTCAATGTAATGGTGATGTCAATGATGGGTGTCTTGGTTGGCTTTTGCTTTCCCATGTTTTTTAATTATTTTGTTTATTAGATCTAATATAAACTGTAAATGACTTTTTGAACTCCCTTGTTTTAAATAAATGACAAACAAGTTCCATATTGTTTGGTCCAGAAGATGCATAAATATTTTATAGTATTTTTTTTTTTTTGCAGTACTGGGGATCGAAGTCATGAACTTGCACTTGCTAGGCAAGCATGCTTAATTTTATAGTAAGTTTTTCCCTTACTTTTTGATTACAGGGTATCTTGTTGGAATTTTTTTTTTTTTTTTTTTTGGTACTGGGGTTGAACTCATGACCACATGCTTGCAAGGCTGGTGCTTATGCTGCTGAGCTAAATCTTAGGCCCCAGCTTGTTAGATATTGATCAACTGCAGACACCACCCATAGAATTATTTGGCCAATACTGGAGTGTTTTTTTAGTACTGGAAATCAAACTCAGGGCCTTGTGCTTGCCAGGCAGGCACAGTGCTGCTAAGCTATATCCCCAGCCTGCTGGAGTGATTTTCAGTTTCTTCTTTCAAGTTTATCATTTCTGTGTGATAAATAGTTGGCCATAAGATGTCTTTTTATCTTTCCATTTCATAGCATACTTCTCCTCTCTGTTAGGCTAAGGTTTCTCTCTTTTCCAGTTTTTGCTTCATTTGATTAATTAATCTTTGGTTTTTTTGACACAGAATCTCACTATGTAGTTCACCCTGGCCTTGAACTTGCTATGTAGCCCATGCAGGCCTCAAAGTCAAGGGAATCCTCCTGCCTCAGCCTCCACATGTGCCACCTCATCCATCTCATTTATTTCCTTGAAACAGTGTCCCTAAATCACCCAGGCTGAGCTCAAATTTGCATTCCCCATACCTCAGCTTCCCCATTTCTGGGATTTTGCAGCTTGGTCTTTTGCAGATCCTTCCTATTCAGCCCAAATATGTCAGTTTTATATTGTAAAAAAATTCATTGAGTTCTGGTGAAGTATAAAAATAATATCTAATATAATTAATTACCATGATTTTATAGCTTATTTTTACAAATAAAATAAATTCAAATTAATAAGAGAAAATAACCAGAAATTATGATCAGATTTCAGTAGAAACAAATATCAAAGGTGAATACAACATTCTAAATTTTCTTTTCTTCTTTTCTTTCTTTCTTTTTAGACAAGGTCTCATTTTGTAGTCCAGACTGGCTCTTAACTCTTTTGTAGTCTAGTCTGGCCTCAAACTCTCAGCAATCTTCCTGCCCTCTTAAATGCTGGACCAACAGGCATGTGCTACTATGCCTGCATAATAAAACACTGTAAATAAAAAGGAATATGAAAAATAGTTGATATAAAACAAATAAACAGACATCTGAATGTATCTCATGCAAACGTGAATCAACTGGTTGAAATGGCATCTGCCCAAGCAATGTTCATGATAGTCAATATAATGCACCACCTGGATGATGCTGGGGTAAACTTGTTTAGTGGTTAAGAGTAGGAAAGTATTATTGGGGACTATGAATAGCTCCTGAGAGACAGGAGGGGTCCTCATTGAGACCCTTTGTCACAAATATGGGTTCAATATGGATCAAACTATAATCAACCAATAGAATTACAAGTTCTGTATAGCCACTTAGCTAGTTTTGATCCAGCAGGGAAGCAGGGCATGTAGCAGTGTCATATGGGTAGGCCCATTAACCTTGACTTATCTGTGACCCCTAAAATGGGAACATTTTGGGAAGGGATGAGTCTGGGTGTGTTTTGTTCACCCACCCTGCTATCTGATGCATATTTGGACTTAATGGATAGGATGGTACCAATTACAGTATAATCTCAAATTTCCACTCATCCCTTAGATAAGTATGCAAGTCTGGCCACTGTGACTTTATCTTGAGGCCTTGACTTCTTTAGATGCACCTCCAGCCACAGTTTTGATGTGCTCCTATCCTCTGCACTGGCTTCCTGGATGGCCTATCCCTGTCCAATTCAATTTTTTTTTTGTACCAGGGATCAAACTCATGACCTCATGCTTCCCGGGTATGCCAGTGCATTATGCCACTGAGCTAAATCCCCAGCCCCTGATTTTTTTTTTTACAAGTTAATTAATTTAGAAAGTTAAATTATACTTAACTTAGCTGCCTATAATAACACTGATATACTATGGCCAGGGGTTTAGCTTAGGGGTACAAGTACTTGCCTGGCAAGTGCAAGCTTATAAGTTTGATCCCTGTTATCAAACCAAACCAAACCAAACCAAACAAAAAAACCAAAATGCTGATAAAGAAGATAAGGCATGGCAAATCGGGCTGGAGAAATGGGCAGGACCTGTGAATCATGAGGTCCCAGGTCAGGAGCCCACATGTTGAACCTCCTGATGACTCCCATGAAACATGGATGGTGTAAAGGGGACCAGAAACCATGAGGAACCTGCCACTATGACTCTTCTCAGTAGCCTACCTTGCATCTCAGGTACTTTTGGTTTTGATTTTATCCTTCCCTTACCCCTTCACCCTTCACTTTTTTGAGGGGTGGTGGGTCTTTTTGTTAGTATTTTATTTTTTGGTACTGGGAGTTGAGCTTAGGGCTTTGCCCATGCCAGGCAGGTGCTGCACCACTGAGCTATATTCCCAGCCCCATTCCTTACCTTTAAAATAAACTTTTGGCACTATTTTCAGCTTGGCTTATCTAATTCTCTGCTTGAGACAAGAAGGACCTGAAACACTTTCATTTGGTGAGTCATTTTTTTTAATGAAATGCTTTTTGTCTTTTTTTTTTTGTCTTTTTGTCTTACAGTTTTTTGGAGGTTTCAGTCCATACTCAGCTGGTTCCAAGGCAGGGTGGCATAGCTGAGGGGTAGCCAGTTATGGAGGCCACAAGGGACAAGAGTGACAAAGGGAAAAGGAAAAAGCATACCTCCTTCCCTCCTCTATATTGTATTCTGGTTACCCACCCCTGGGCGGGTGTAGCACTCATGCCACCTATCCCAGCACTAGACAACAAGCCTGTCACAAGAGCTAGATTCAGTTGCCTGCATGACTGCTTGGGGGGCCACCCAGACACAAAACATAACAGAAGGCAGCATTTAATCTTTATGAAAGCAGATTGTTGTGGTATTGTACCAAAAGGCAACAGCCCTGAGTTTATAAAGAGCTTAAAATATATAGCATGTAGAAGTGGGAAGTACAAAGCAAGTGACAAAACATGACATAATTAGTTACAAGCCTTGAGTCATAAATTGACAGGCAGGCTAGTTTTGAACAGATTTGTTGAAGCAAAAGAATCAATTATCATAATAAATAACAAGGGGAGGGGGCCCTTACAAAGTTAGAAGTTAAGTGTCCTTGACTGGCCCAGTGCCTTAAGCTATAGACAATTAATCTTACTCAGTGCTTATCAGAGGTATGTAGCTGGGCTTTAGACACTGTCAAGAACAATTGAATTGAGCAGTCAAGAAACTTGGTCAAAGAGCTCTAATTGCAGATTTGTATTATGATATACCTTTAAGTTTGCCATTTTATAAATGTGTTCTTACATTATAATTGTGCCCCAATAATAAAACTATTAGATTACTATATAGTGTATCTAGGTACTCATCATTAATTGGTTCTGGGAGGCACAAGAAGTACTGAAAATGACAAATACCAAGCAAATTTCTTTGGCTGTGTAATATCTGGGGAGGAGTGCTCTCCATTGAGGCTATGCCATGCGGTACCACTGCTCTGTTGGAACACTCAGCTCCCAGCAATCCTAACCCCTGCACTTGCAAAGAACTAAAGATAGGCAGTAAAATATAAAAAAAGACAATTTATTCAAATGTGGGGGAAAAGAGGAAGTGAGAGAGGCAGTCAGTCACTTGGGATGTGTAGGGAGCATTTACAAGTGAAATACTTGTGAATTCTTGTCTGTGTTTTTTGTTTTTTTTTATTGAGCTTCTTGTTCCATGTGGGCTCCTAGAATATGACTGTCTCTCTGGCTGTTTTTGATCCTCCCCTTAGATTTCTTTTGCCATGACTTTCTGGTTCTTTGGTGGTGGGTAGGATTATAAGTGAAGAGTTTATGGACAAGTAGTTTAGACTTAAGGATTAAGTGAAGAGGTTAATAATGCTACCTAGGAATTTACCAAATTTAGTTTCTTCCTCATTCTTTGCCCTTGAGGTCAGAATCTGCCTTAGGATTATTATTTTATTTTAATTTTTTTGAGACAAACTTTTGCTATGTAGGTCAGGCCGGCCTTGAACCCATTGTGTAGCCCAGAGTGGCCTCAAACTTACAGCAATCCTCTTGTCTCAGCTTCCCAAGTGCTGGGATTACAGGTGTGCACCACCATGCCTGGCAGAAGGATTAATTTTTAAATAAAGCTCAGTGAGGCCTTCATCCTATCTTTTCTCTACTTATGGGTTCCTTGTCCCTATAGTTGGAAAGTTATAAGGCAATCAACACCAACAAGTTTCAGCTTGTGCACAACTGTCACATTAAATGCACTGAGTACCATTAATCCCAAATATTGAGTACAGTTATCCAAGTATTGTAATCCCTTTTCCAGTCTTCCTTACAATTTAAAAAGTTATAGTTATAATCCCATCAAGATGTTATTGGAATCCCAGCAAGTTAATTTCAACCTACCACCTCCAATGCAAGCCATGGTGAGAGTAAAGACACCAAGACATATTCCAAGTTAAGGGCAGCCAAGGGGTCCTAAATCCAATTCCCATGAGAATGTGTGGACAAAGGTCTTGATCATAGGCCTCTTCCAGAATTTATTATCCTGTGAAGAAGGGGGGTGGCTAGAGGATGAGTGACAGTGAGGATGGCGGGAGCTGTGTGAGTAACTTGAGCTGGCTGGCCAGGTAGGGAGAGAAGCATCTCTGCAAAATGAAGAGATAAAGATATTCAGAAGGATCACTTTGCCTAATTCAATTAAGGTAGCAACTAAATTGTTTTAGGAGGCTGTTGCTTCAGGTTCTGATATGTAATTGTGCTCTGGGGAGTCATAGCTTCTTTACCTTGAGGCTCATACCTAGTTTACATTCCCAGAGCTGACTGGCTCTACTATCCTGCTGTGCTTATATATTTTAGAGAGAACACTATGTAAAGAAACAGGAGACTGTCTGACGGCTTTTGAGATTACATATCAGTACCTCAGCTACCCTTATTTGCAATGCTTAGAGATAATTAAAGAGAGAAAGAAATACCATAATCAGTTCTGTACATATCAGTATAAGAAAATAAATCTTGATATAATCAAAGCTGCAGCAATTGTTCTGCACTCAAATTGTCTCCCACACTTATGTAAAGAGAAGATAAGATGAAGGCCTCATTGAGCTTTGTTAGAATTAAGTTCAGAGTAGGTTCAAGCAATCAGAAATACAAAGGCAAAGAAACTAAGCTCAAGGAGGTCCCAAGTAGCAATGAGCAACATAAACCCCTTTACTTAATACTTATGCCTAAACTACCTGTCCCTAAACCCTTTCCCATAACTTTAACCTCCACAAACTATGGGAAAAGTCTTATATGATTAGAAGAAATCCAAGGGAAGGGTCAAAAATAACCAGGGAGCCAATCACATTCCAGATATCTACTTAAAAGGATCCACAGACAAGAATCCCTTTCAAATACTTCCCAGTAATCCAGAGTAGTCTGTCTCAGTCTCCAACCCCCTTTTCCCCATCTTCAAATAAATCATCTATTTTTATTTAAAACTCTACTTCTTTAGTTCTTTTACTGATTCTGGGTTTAGGATCACTAGGAGTTGCATGTTCTATCAAAGTTGTGGTGTGGCATAGAGTGATGAGACTGGCAAGGCATGGCGTGGCGTGGTGTTGCAGGAAATTTCCCAAACCAAGCCAAACCAAGCCAAACCAAACCAAACGGAAGACTCTTTGCACCAAGGAGCTGAGAAGGCAGCATTTTAGTTTTTACACCAGCGGACTGTTGGATTTCATGCCGTTGGACTGTTGCATGGATAATATCTCCCATCCTGAATTAGGAAGGAGTTTAGTCTATATAGAATTAGAAGTGGGAGGTCCAAAGCAAGTGACCAAACATTACATGATTGGTTACAAACATTGAATCATATATTGACAGACAGGCTAGTCTTGAAACAATAGAAACACTCCAGGAACCACGGGACCCATGTCTTACAGAATGAGCATAGTTAAGGGCATTACCATAATATAGAAATGTTCTACAGAGAGGTCCCTTACTGAATGAGCCACAGTTAAGGGCATTACTGATATAGGTGAATGAAACATCCAACTTACTATATCTGCAAGTTCATGTTCTCATTGAAGAATGAATTTTAGGAACAACAGAGGTGAAGAGTAGAATATGTTTATTGAGAGAAAGCTTCTGTCTGAAGGGAGACAGAAGAGGGTCCCTGAGCAGGTTGCCCATGACTCCGTCTTTTCCAAGGATTTTTATAGAGTAGACCATGGGTTCAAGGTAGGGAAGGACTGGGAACTCACAAGGCAGATGGGCCTAAGGTGGGTCATAGCTATAGTTAGCCAGTAAGATCAATTGTTCAGGTAAAATTGCTTACATTAGAGACAAATGGGAAAGCAAGTCACATAGAAAGCAGACTTTCTTGGGGTTGTGACCTTTACCCTAGAGGGATGGGATAGTGGCTCAGGGTGAGAGGGAATTAGAATATCAGTCTCCAGGGTGTAGATGCATTTGTTTGATCCTTTGTCTTGAGATCTGGCCCGCAGCAAAAGGTGTGTGTATCTCCTCCAAGGTCATCAGACATCTGATCCCCTGTGCCAGCTTCTTTGAGGGCCTAGCCCTGCCTGACTGCCTATAATATTTCTAAATGGCTCAGCTGCCTGTAACATTACCATAATATGGAAATGTTCCAGAGAGAGGACCTTTACTGAATGGGCATGAATCAGCCCACGTGCTTTAAGGTATAGAGAATTACTCTGACTTAGTGCTCCTCTAGGCTGGGCTGTGAACACTGTCAGGGGCAACTGAATTTAGCAGAACAGCAACTTGGTCAGAGGCTTCTAATTTATTATGAAATGTCTATAAGTTTACCATATCATGAATGTGTTTTTAGATTATACTTGTGCCCGAACAATGTATTGAACTCTCTCTAAACACTACATACATATCCATCTCACTAATGT
Organism: Hydrochoerus hydrochaeris; assembly: GCA_004027455.1. Taxonomy (NCBI): domain Eukaryota; kingdom Metazoa; phylum Chordata; class Mammalia; order Rodentia; family Hydrochaeridae; genus Hydrochoerus; species Hydrochoerus hydrochaeris. The sequence continues at coordinate 25,230 of PVLA01007612.1, read as the reverse complement.
TTGAATAGATTAAAAAGTAAATTATGTGTGGTATGTTTGGAAGGATGAAAAACTAAACTACATCTGTCATTGGGTTGGGGTTTTCTTTGAAGGTAAAGAACTTATATGCTGCTGCAGAGTTTTATCCAGAGAAAGTAAATAGAAATACAAGAATACAGAATATGTGGTAAAATGAAACCAAATTCTACTTTGGGCTTTGAAGAATTTGGTGTTTGGACTCATTGTCATATTGTGCTGGAGCTGGCTAGAAAGAGCAAATTGCTAAATTCAAAGTGGTTAAAAGTTGCTTACTATGAGCCAGGGATAGAGCTCAGCGGCACAATACCTGCCTGGCAATCATGAAAAAAGAAAGCTGCTTATTAAACTGCTGCTTACTTAATATTGGCTGTGTTGGGAATGAGATAGGATAGAAGAAATAAAGCCAGATAGAAAGGACCCAAGGAACAGCAGCCTCAGAACACAAACCTGGTTTATTTTCTCTTTTTTTCCTTCTCCCAAAACTGCAAATTTAGGTGTCTTCCTTTCAACTGCAAAGAAGCCTGTGGTTTCTCTTTCACTTGCAAATGGTCCTTAAAGACTCAGGAAGGGAGTGCCCTTTTGGGATTCCCCACAGCAATACACCATTGCCTCACTAAGGGTAGGCCACCCTCTCCCATCCACTAAGACTAAGAATAAAACTATAGATAATTGACTTACACAGATTTCCACCTCTGAAAACATAAAAGATCCCCAGTTCCTAACTGTATTGTGCCTCATTCCTTTGAGTATCCACATGCTGAATATGGACTATATCTCCCTCTAATAAATCCTCATATTACTGAGGTGTCCTGAAACTTCTTTTTCTGTGACAGGGGTCAGCAAACCTGCATACTTGTCTTAGATTTTTTTTGAGACAGGGTTTCACTGTGTAGCCCAGGTTGGCCTCAAATTCCCAGCAATCCTCCTGCAGCAGCCTCCAGACTGCTGATATTATAGACATGTACCACCATATTTGGCTGCATACTTGTTTTAAAGGGGTGCATTAAATTCCTCATTTGAGCCTTGTGGACCCTCACACCCAGCCTAGTGACAGAAATACTTACACCATGACAATCAGAAAACATACAAATCAACTTTTTGCCCTAGGTGAGGCAGGTGCTAACCATCACTAACCACAGGTAAGGAAGACCATCCTCATTTGCCTGATACAGCCTCATTGTACACCAACTTTCCTCATATAGTTTACTAGTACTCTCTAGAACCCCAGCACCTCTTCACTATCAAGTTTTCAGTGAATACTTGGTTACTTCAGTTCAAGGGCACTCCTTGTGAGAAGGGATGAGCTGGCTGGCCTGTGAAATCTGCCTGGTGTTAAGAGTTTTCCAGTGCAATAGAGAAGTGAAAAGTTGCTTTACCCCAAAAGGCTGCACTCCAAAATAAAATGAAAATTGTAAAAAAGGCAAAAAGAGTAAAAAGGCCAAGATGTCTTGGAGGGAAAAGAAGAGAGTGCTTTTTATTTAGGCTGGTGTCCAGTGACACAGAGTGCGTGCGGGTGGAATTTACACTGCTGTGCAACTAGGCTAAGATTTGGGGTGGTTTCTAAAGGGAAAAACCGCAAAGGTGTGGGGGAGCAAAGGGCAAGTTGTCCCGAGAAACAGGCTTATTTTAAGGGAAAAAAATTAGCTCATCAGCACACCTGTGCATTCCTGAGGAAACAGGACATCCTGTTGTTTGCCTAGAGTCAAAGTACAGAGGTTTGTGGCTAGTCTATTCCAGGAATACATTATGCGGGGCAGCAGGCATTATGGGAAGAACACAATTACTGGAGTCATGAGAAGTACAAAGTGAGATTTGGGACAATGGCTGCAGTTTAGGTCAAAGGGTGTGGCGCATACAGAACAGAATGGCAGGGTGCTTGAGTTAGATTACAACAAAAGTGAAAAAAGAAAAGAAGAGGTAAATTGGGGATATGGAAAGGAGCGCACAACCCATAGAGGTTGGGCTATCTCCTTCAACCAGATACAGAGAGGCAGAGGGTTATATAACCTCTGATTGAAAGTGGCACATGGGGTGGATATTGATGATGTGTGAGGAATTGATTGGAATTCTCTGTGCATGCAAACAGGAAGGGGAGTTGCAATTAGGGCTGAAGAAGAAGGAGGAAGTAGTAAGCGTTCTTGTTTTGGCCTTCCACCATGTTAGACCACCACCATAATTGTACAGTAATTTATACTAGGGCAAGAACTTTTCATTCCCATCTTTGCATTGTTAGGAAAATGGTGAAGACTGTCTCTTACTACTTCTTTCTGAACAAGGGTGTCATGTTGGGGTTTAAGGGTGGCTGGCCAGATGATGGTTGATGCCCATGTAGAAGCTGGTATCAAGTGTTTCAGCCAGGACAAGGAGTTAATCATTGGTGAATACTCACATCCTAGATTGAAGAAATAAAAAGACAAGGTGCTAGGAGGAGGCAGTCAACTATCATGTTTAAAGGATCCAAGAGAGGTAGAAGGAAAAGTATTCTTGATCCAAATGCATCATTTCATCAGCGCCATGGTGAGGAAGAATAAGACTTGTCCTTGGTCTAGAGGTTGAGCTGGAAAGAATGGAAAGCATAAGAAATGTAACTCCTGACAGTTGACTCACATTTGGGAAATTATAAACTAAGGATGGGGAGGACTGTGGCTGCCTCATCATAAGTGAAACAAGATCCTCTACTCACAGGGGTTTTTATATTTAACTAAACAGCTGAAGATGTAGAGAACTAAGATAGTTTTTAGGTAAAACTATGAGAGCAACCTTGTATATAATGTGGGAATCTTTAGGAAAGACTGTCCAGAATCCTATAAAAAACAAAAAAACAAAACAAACCAACCAAACAAACAAAAAACTAATAGAATGTAAAGGATCAGAAACAAAATTGGATGACTTAGTCTGAAAATTGTGGCTCTGGGCCCTTGGTGAGATGGAAGACGGAGATTATAGGTGTAAGTTGTTGATATCTGAGAGTGTCTGGGTCAATCTACATAAATGCAAAGGAATCCTGACAATCATGGTATAGGGGGATGGTAAAAAAAGCATCTTTAAGGTTTAGGTCTGTGAAGTGAGTGGTAGAGGGAGGGATATGAGAGAGCATAGTATTAGAGCTTGGCACCACTGGATGAATTGGGGTGGCAGCATCATTGATTATCCTAAGGTCTTATATCACACATAGGACCCAGTAGGTTTGAGTATCAGGAGAATGGGAGTATTGTAGGGTGAATGGGTAGGTCTGAGAAAACTTGTCTATTTTTAAATTTGTTAAAAAGAGAATAAAACAAAAGAGAACAGAACAAAGCAAATCAGAACAGAACAATGCAAGCAACATGGCACTTCACAACCAGACAATTGGATGTCAACAGTAGCTACCATAACATCTCTTTTCTTTGAAACAGTTGAGCATATCTTCACACACAATAATATCAAACATAACAATATAGTATGAAACCATTCAAAAGAATGAGAGCATTACCAGACTTCAAAACCAAATAAAAGGAAATGGACAATGGTTACTATGATATCTCATCCCCCCCAAATTTATCTATACCATCACACATAATAAAATCAAATAAAGCACAACAGGATAGAACCAATCAAAACAGAAGAACAAAAGCATGGTAGGACTTCAAAACAAGATGGTTCTTGTTATCAAAGGCTACCAAAATGTCTTGTTTTCTTCAAAATAGCTATCCATATCATCACACATAATAAAACCAAACACAACAGAATAAAACCAATCAAACAAATGAATGAAAGCATTGTAAGACTTCAAAGCAATATACTAGGAAACCATGATTACCATAATATATCCCATTATATTCAAAATAGCTGTCCCTACCATCTGACAGCATAAAATCTAACAAAACAAGACAGAACAAAGCCAAACCTAACAAAATTGTGTAAACAATGCAAGAGTTCAAGATAATACGTTAAGAACTTGACAGTAGTTTCCACCTTTCCTTCCCAGGTGTTTCCTCCCCTTTGGTCTTACATCAACTATTTTGCTTCTGGATCCCATTAACTCCCTCTGTTTCTTATGCTAGAGTTCATGTGTGTGTGTTTGAAGTGTTTCAGCCATGAACATGATCTCCAGTTGCATCCATTTACCTACAGGAGCCTTGAGATTATTCTACTTTATAGCTGGGTAGCTTTCCACTGCATGAAAATACCTCATCTATCTTATTTGTTCTGTGGTTGATGGGCAAGTTATTCTTGCTTTTTTTAAAATTGGTCTCCTGTCACATGGAACAATTGTTTTCTCTCTGATTTTCAGTATATGAATTTCCTTTCCATTAAATGTGTTTCTTGTATATAGTGTATTGATAGATCTTGTTTCTTGATCCACTCTCCCTGTGTTTCTTTTTACTGCTGACCTGAAGCCATCTATATTAATGGTTACAACCAGCATAGATTGGTTTGTTTCTGCCCTGCTTTCCTCCTGTTGTTGGCCATCCACTTTTCTCCTTCATTCAACTGCCTATCTTGTTTGGTGATCCTCCTTTGCTGCTGTTCCTGGAACCATGGTCATCTTTATCTCTCTCTAGAATATCCTTTAGCATACTCTGTAAGGTTGGTTTAGTGGTCATGAATTCCTTCATTTGTTCTTTATCATGGGAGTATCTTATTTTTCCATCAATTTTGAAAGATAGTTTTGCAGGGTAGATCAATCTAGGTTGGAAGTTGTTTTCTTTTAGGGTTTGAAACACTTCATTCCAAACTCTTCTTGACTTGATGGTTTGTGTTGATAAGTCTGCTGTGATCTGATTGGTTTTCTTTTATAGGTAATCTGTTTCTTTTCTCTAACAGCTTTTAATATTCTATTCTTGTGCTGAATTTCTGGATCTTGATTATTATATGTCTGGGTATAGATTTACTTTGGTTATGGCTAGTTGGAGTCCTATATGTCTCACATATCTGCATGCCAGATCCATTTCTCATGTTTGGGAAGTTTTATTCTATTGCTTCTGTGAATATCCTTTTAATTTCATTTGTGTTGACACTGCTTCTTCAGCTATCCCTATCACTCTTAAGTTATGCTTCTTTGCATCATCTTGCAGCCATTGAGTTGTTATTTCCTGATTCCATATTATTTTTAAGAGATCTTTCCTTTTTTGATCATTAGCTGTAGTCCTATCTTCAAGGTTTGAAATTTTATATTTGGTCTCTTTCAAGTGGTTTTGCCAGCTTTCAATTGAATTTTTAATTTCCTGCATCTCTCTTTAAATCTGTTTCATGCATTGTATTTCCTTTCTACATTCATTCAAAGTTTCCATCATTTTCCTATGCTCTTTTTTGTCTGTCTTCTTTAGACCAGCTGAACAAGTCTTTCAGTATGTTTGTGATTTCTTCTTTTGCCTGAGACATTATTTCTGATTTGACTACTTTTACAATCTCATGAAGTTGTTTCCTTACTTCAGTTGCTATCCTCTCAGAGATTTCAGGTGTGTGACTTTCATTTGCTTCCGTGACTGTATCTCCCAGACTTATTCTGTGTGGGCTAGAGGGCTGAGATTGCCTTTTGCTCCTTTATCTTGACATTATCCTGCATTCCTCCCAACAAGCCAGTTGTGGGGTTCCAGGTACTTCCCATGTTGGCTGTTCCTAGGTAGTGTAGGGGGATGAGACAGGCACCTGGATTCCTCTAATACAGGGAGATATCAGGGCATGGAGCAAGCTTCTCCAAACCTATGCAGCTACACTGTGACTTCACTAATGATCAGGGGTGCATGGAATGTGGGGTTGCTTCTCAGCCTGTGTGTCTACACTAGGACTCCCATGATGGTGGCAGACACAGAGGAGTGCATTTGTCTGATTCTGCTAGTGGGTGATGGCTGCCTGAGGGAACCAAGGGCTTCCAGTGGTGGCCTATGGGTGCACAGGACTTACCTGACTGTGTGTCCCTGTTCCTGTTGGTTGCCTGCAGGAAGAAGCCTTCTGGTGGCAGCTCCCCAAGGGTGAAGGCAGATCTAATGGCTCTCTCTGCCCTTGCTGGCCACCTGCAGGATGTGGCCTTTTGGTGGTGGTGCACAGCAGGCAGATGTGGATCTGTCTGTCTCTGTTGACCTGCAGTGGGTGCATGGAAAAAAGGACCTTCCAGTGGCAGCACCCATCAGGCAGAGGCAGATCTCCTGGTTCTCTTGACCTGCGCTGGGTGTGCAGAGGAAAGTCCCTTCTGGTGGTAGCAACTGGCAGGCAGAGGTAGATCTCCTGCTTCTCTCGGCCTGTGCTAGGCATGTCAAAACTGTTATCTTAAAGATGCTTGTTTATAGGTTTAATCACTCATAAATGTTTGGGAGCTATACGATGTTGGGGAATGCAAGGAAAAATTGAAGGATCCCTGAAGGTGATTTAAAGTAGATATAGCATGGGTAACATGGATGGGATTGAAGGTATCTCAAATTATGGGATCAACAAGGGAAGAAAGGAGAGGAGGGGATGACTTTGCCATGCATTGTGATGGTGTTTGGAGGATGAGAGCTGTGGGGAGGGAGAAGGGAGAGGAGAAGTTAAGCTTTTGGTGCAGATTCATACCTAAAAGGGGTGTAGGACACGCTGGTATTACCAGAAAGCTATGGGTGAAGAAGAGAGTTTGGAACCTGCATGGAATGGGCCCCTTTTGAAGAGGCTATGTAGGTTGGCCATCAATACCCACTATAGAGATTGAGAATTAGTATAATGCCCTGAAAACTCAAGAAGAACACTACAGGCAGCTCCATGTCTACAAGTCCAGAGGGTGTCTTACTTGAGACCTCCAGTGAGACCTGGGTTCTGAAAAGAATACCTTAATGGGGGCTGTGGGCCCCAAGTCCCACCAATCTGCAGCAGCAAGTCTAAGTAAGTCAGTGATGAATCTGGCAGTGATGAGATCTCCTGTGAGGGCAAGGAGTTAGAGGATGGCTTACCCACTCTCTGGTGGCTAGGACAGTAGCTCTTCCAATGGCTCTTGAGATAGCAGAAGGAGCAGGGTCCCAGAAAAACTCATGGGTTTGGGCTTTCTCTTGCCCTGTGTCCTTCCTTGTTACACTTGAAGCATGGTCTGGAAGGGGCTCTGGTTGCCCTACCTTTTTTTGGTTTACCTGTTTTAGAGCCCCAAGTGCCACTCCTATAAGAACTGATTGCTATTTTTTCTCCTTTTGAGTTTTATCTCTGTTGTTGAAAACATGAAAAGCAATTTTAAGAAGGTCTCCCTGTGGGATTTGAGGGCCAAGTTTAGCCTTTTGTCTTGGGATCTCGCCCACAGCAGGAAGCTCTGGTCCTCTGTGTTGGGTCCTATGGGGTCTTAGCCCTGTCTGACTGCCTATAATATTTTAAACTAACTCAGTACCATTTTTGTTCTGAAGAAATAACCCAAACTACTGTGCAGGGTAATGGACGATGACCTATCTGGCTTCTTCAGGCTGAAGGGGGTTGTAGTTGAATAGCAGTCAAGGATAATCTGCACAGCTTTCAACTAGTGGTCCTCAGTATATAGCAGGCTTTTTCATCTTGGGTAGGCATACCACTTTAAGTCTAGAGGAGACAAAGCAAAGAATCAATTAAGTAGGCAGAGCCTAAATAATAGAATCAATGGGATAATTATGAGTCTAGTTCTGGTAATGGCTTCCTATAAAGAGGATAAGGATAAGGTCCAGGGAATTTTAGAAACTGATGTGTCATTGCTTTGTCATACACACATTTAGTTTTTTACAATTGCATAAGTACTTTCTGTGCTGTTAGAATGTCTAATGTCATCTGATTTTGGAAGATGACCTGTTTTATTAATTTTACCTTTTTTATTTAAGAGCAAGATCAGCTGCAGTATCACTTAAGGCCAGTTGAGTATAGTTAATTATGGCCTCAATACGCATCATGTAACATTTTTTTCTGGAAAAGATCTGGTGGATCCCAGTAAAAGGAATCTAAGAGGATTTTATAATTATCTCTATATTTTAGTTGTTGAACATCCAGAGAAAAAGATCAATAACAGTACAGTATAGTAGGGGAAGTAAGTTTAACAAAGAACATTAAATGGAATTGCTATTTTCTTTTTTTATATTTTATTTTATTTTATTTTATTTTACAGAGAATAAAATAAAAGAGGAAACAACAAAGCAGATCAGAACAGAACAATGCAAGCAACATGGCACTTCATAACAAGACAACTGGATATTAACAGTAGCTACCACAATGTCTCTTTCTTTGAAATAGTTGAGCATAGCTTCACACACAATAATATCAAACATAAAAAATAGCATAAAACCATTCAAGAGAATGAAAGTATTACAGGGCATTCTGAACCAAATAACAGAAAATGAATAATGGCTACTATAATATCTCATTTTTCATAAATAATTTGTTTATACTATCACATATTAAAGTCCAATAAGACACAACATGATAGAACCAATGGTAATAGAAGAACAAAAGCATGGTAGGACTTCAAAGAAAGATGATATTAAATCAGCAATGACTCATTTTTTCCCCTCAAAACAGCTGTTCATACCATCACACATAATAAAATCAAACAAAACCGAATAAAACCATTCCAACTACTGAATGAAAACATTATAAGGCTTCAAAGCAATGTAATGGGGAATCATGATTACTGTAGAATCTTATGTACTCTTACCATTTCTTACACTAGGGAGACTATATGGTATTTATACATGTGAGTTTGATTTATTTTGCTTATGAGTATGGTCTCAAGTTGCATCCATTTATTTATAAATATCTCAATGTGATCATTCTTTATAGCTGAATAGTACTCCATTGTATTAAAATAGCACAATATTTTTATCCACTCCTCAGTTGATGGGCACTTAGGTTGTTTCCAAGATCTGACTATTACAAATTCCGCTGCTATAAACATGGGTGCACATATATCACTGTGGTATGTTTTCAGTTCTTCTGGGAATATGCCTAGAAGTGGAATAGCTGGGTCAAATGGGACTTCCAATCCCAGATTTTTGAGGACTCTCCAGACTGACCTCCATAGTGGTTGCACCAGTCTACACTTCCACCAACAGTACAGAAGAGTTCCTTTTTCCCTGCAGCCTCTCCAGCATTTGTTGTTGGTAGTTTTCTTGATACTGGCCTTTCAAGAGTGAGATGGAATTGCAGGGTGATTTTAATTTGCATTTCTCTAATGACTAATGATGATGCACATTTTTTCATGTATTTATTTGCCATTTGTATTTCTTCATCTGAGAACTATGTATTCATCTTGGATGCCCATTTTTGAATTGGATCTTTGAATTTCAGGGGTCTGACTTTTTAAAATTCTTTATAAGTTCTAGACAAAAGTCCTTTGTCTGAGGGACAGTTCCCTAAGATTTTTTCCCAGTTTGTGGGTTTTCTTTTCACTTTGCTGGAGATTTCTTTTGACATGCTGAAATTCTTTAATAAGACATGATCCCAGTTATTGATTCTAGGAAGTTTATTAAAGAGACTATCATTCTTCCAGTGAGCATGTTTGGGCCCCTTTATCAAAGATAAGGTGGTTGAGTGTGCTCATAGTTGTGGTTGTATCTTCTAATCTATTTCATTGATCTTCAGACCTGTTTTTATTCCACTACTATGTTGATTTTATTACAGTGGCTTTGTAGTATAACTTAAAGTCAGGGATTGTGATGCCTCCTGCCTTGCCTTGGCTACTTAGAATTGCCTTTGCTATTATTCTGGGTTTCTTCTGGTTCCAGATGAATTTTAGGAGTGATTTCTCTAGATCTATGAGGTATGTTAGTGGTATTTTCATTGGGATTGCATCAAATCTGTACAACAATTTTGGGAGAAAGGCCAGCTTCACAATATTTATTCTTCCTATCCATGAACAAGGGATGTCTTTCCATTTACTGAGGTCCTCTTTGATTTCTTTTTTCAGGGTATTATAATTTTCCTGGTATGACTGTTTTACTTCTTTCATTAGATTAATTCCTAAGTATTTCATTTTTTTGGATGCTAGTGTAAAGGGTGTGGATTCATTTATTTCTCTCTCAGTTATTTTTTGTTAGTGTGTAGGAATCCTATTGATTTTTGAGTATTGACTTTGAATCCAGCTACATAGCTGAATTTATTTATTATACCTAGCAGTCTTTCAATGGAGTTTAGGGGGTCTTCTATGTAGAGTATCATGCCATCTGCAAATAATGATAATTTAACCTCCTCTTTTCCTATCTCTACTCCTTTTATTTCTCTCTCTTATCTAATTGCTCTGGCTAGTATTTCCAGTACTATGTTGAATAGTAGTGGTGAAAAAGGACATCTTTGTCTTGTGCCTGATTTTAAGTTAAAGGCTTTCAATTTTTGCCCATTTAATATGGTGCTTGCCATTGGTTTATCATAGATGGCTTTTATCATATTGAGGTAAAGACCATCTATTCCAATTCTCTGTAAGGTTCTTATCATGAATGGGTGTTGGATCTTATCAAAAGCTTTTTCTGCATCTATAGAAATGATCATGTGATTCTTACTTTTGGCTTTATTGATGTGGTGGATTACAATTATTGATTTACCATGTTAAAGCATCTCTGCATGCCTGGGATGAATCCCACTTGGTTGTGGTATTTGAGCTTTTTGATGATTTGCTCCATTATGTTTGCCAATATTTTATTGAGAATTTTTGCATCTATGTTCATTAGGGAGAGTGGCCTGTAGTTCTCTTTTTCAGCTGAGTCTTTCTCAGGTTTTGGTAATAGAGTAATATTTGCTTCCCAGAATGACTTGGGAAGAATTGCTTCCCTTTCAATTTCACTGAAGAGTTTGAGGACTGTTGGCATTAAGTCTTTGAATTTCTTGTAGAACTCCGCAGTGAATCCACCTCGGCCTGGGCTCTTCTGGGTTGGTAAGGACTTAATTACATTTTCAATTTCATTAATAGAAATTGGGTTATTCAGCAGTTTAACATCTTCTTGACCCAGCTTTGGTAGTTCGTGTGTTTCTAGGAATCTGTCCATTTGTTCTGTGGTATTGAACCTATGAGAGTAGAGGTTTCCAAAATAGGTGTTGATGATATTCTGTATATCCACAGAGTCTGTAGTGATTTCATCTTTTTCATTCCATATTGCATGAATTTGAGTCTTTTCTTTCCTTTTTAAAATAAGGTTGGCTAGGGGCTAGTCAATTTTATTTATGCTTTCAAAGGACCTACTCTTTGATTCATTGATTATTTGCATTGTTTTCTTAGTCTCTATTGCATTAATTTCTGCTCTGATCTTTATAATTTCCTCCCTTCTTTTGGCTTTGGGACTGACTTGCTCTTCTTTTTCTAGATGTTTGAGGTGTAGTATCAGGTTGTTTATTTGTGTTCATTCTGTTTTCCTGATGCAGGAACTCAGTGCAATAAATTTTCCTCTGAGAAACACTTTCATTGCATCCCACAGATTCTGATAAGTTGTATTTTGGTTTCACTTGCTTGTAAATATTATTTAACTCTTCTTTAGTTTCCTCTGGGACCCACTAATTGCTCAGTAGTGTATTATGCAATTTTGATGTGCGTGTGGTGTTTTTGCAGTTTCTTTGTCATTAATTTCTAGTTTCACGGTACTATGATCCAGTAACATACTTCAGATAATTTCAATTCTTTTGCATTTACTTAAACATGTTCTGTTGGCTAGTATATGGTCTATGTTAGAGAATGTCCCATGTTCTGCTGAGAAGAATGTATATTCTGATGTTGTTGGGTGGAATACTCTGTATACATCCACTAAGCCCATTTGTTCACAGGTGTGATTCAGTTTTGTTATTTCTTTGGTGATTTTCTGTCTAGTTGATCTGTCCCTTTGTGTTAGTAGCATGTTATAACTGTGTTATTGCTTATTTGATTTTCCATTTCTATTAATACTTGCTTGGATTAGTTGGGTGCTCTGGAATTTGGTGCATATATGTTTAAGATGTTATCTCTTCCTCTTGAAGTTTCCCCCTAACTAATATGTAGTGACCTGTTTTTATCTCTTCAGATCATTCTTGGTTTGAAGTTCACATTGTCTGCAAACAGAATAGCTACCCCTGCTTTTTTGGGGGGGTACCTGGTTGGACATTGTTTCTTTTTTTTAATTTAAAGAGAAAAAAAACAGAAAAAGAATAGAAATATTACAGAATTTCAAGAAAAGAAGATAGACAGTAAGAAATCACTAGTTGATAAATTACATATTGTTCTCTTAGAAATAGTTTTTCAAGTTACAAAATTAAAGCATACAAAGTGGACACTCCAGCAGTGAGAGTGCAAACAGATCTGTTCAGCAATCCAACAAGAACCTAGAAATATGGTTATCCATTCCACACATCTAAACATACATGCTGCTATATCTTTTATAACACTACCTATTTCCCCTTTTTTTTACAATAGCAATTATACATTTTAAAAATTTTATTTAAAGAGAAGAAAAAAAGCAAAACAGAAAAAAGGGTAGCAGCAATATGGAATTCTAAAAGAAAGAAAAAAAGGAGATTGCAATATGGCTGACTGAGTGGTGGCATGATAAGAGAGACTCTCTGAGGAAAAAAAAAACTCAGATGCTGGAATCTGGCAACATGGAAAAAGCCAGACAAAAGGAGAGGAATTCTCATGACCCAGGAAGAAACTGAGGAAAAAGAAAAAGAAAAAAGAAAGAAAAAATAAAGAAGAAAAAGAAGCACGGATAGAGGGCTAGAGCTGGGCAAGCCCTGATAGCTGTACTGGCATGTCTTAAAGTCAGGTAACTCACAATTGAGCTGAGATAGTGGCCCTGCCGAGAGCGGGGGTTGGTGAGATCCAGACCCTCGGCTGGAGGAGGTGCTGAGACAGGGAGTGGAAACAGCCAGTCGAGCTGCATAAACTTTGGTGAGTGATGGGAACTGGATTCTGCAAACCAGGAGGACTGGCTGGGTGACATTTTGGAGTTGGGCAGGGCCAGCTTGAATCAAAACCCGAGGCAAGCATCAGCTGATGACTCCTAGTCCAAAGCAGATTGGTGGGATCTGCTCGGGCAGGGCCACACCCCTGGTTGAAACCCAATAGCCAGGGACAAGGCTTTTCTGGGCCAGTGGCATCCTCAGGGAACACACAAACTTGTTGAAGCATAAACTGGTTGACTGGTGTAGAGGGAGGCGGCTGGCTCTCAGCATGCAACTCACAGATCTGCAGCAGACTGGGGGGGGGGGCGGTACTTCCCTAGCAAGTGTGTTGCAGAACAACTGTAAGCATTATGAAAGGCCCAGAGGCCTCCACCACCCACCTGTCTGAAGGGGGCTGGAAACATGACAAGACAGAGAAAGAGCAAAAGGTCCCCAACTGCGGAACCAGGGAAAGTGAGTCCAACAGAGATAAATGCAGAGGAGGTTGAGAGCAGCAAACCTGTAATGTCAGAGACAGCCTCATCAGAAATAAAGAAATACATCCATGACCTCATCGCCAAATTTAAATCTGAAATTCTAACTCAGGTGAAGCAAGATATAAGAAGATTAATAAAAGAAGTCCTGGGTAATCATTAAGTAGACACAACTGAAAGAATAGAGGAACCCAGGAAAATGAGAGAAGCCTTTGATGAAGAATATAAACAAAATCTAGAATATATGAAAGAGATCCAAAGAGAATATCAGGAAATTAAAAACTCCATTGAAACCTGGCAAAACCTTTTATCAGAAACTAAAGACAGACTTTCAAAACTTGAAGATAGATTTGCAAAGTATGATTGTGAAAGGAAGGTCTCTTAAAAATAACCAGGAACCAGGAAGCAAGGCTACAAAGGCTAGAAGATGACAAGAGGATTTATAACCTAAGAATAAAATATGTGACTGAAGATGCAGCAACAAATACAAATGAAATAAAAAGTCTATTCACAGAAATAATAAGGAAAACTTCCCAAACATAGGTAACAGATGTGAAGTTCAGATACATGAGGCATATAGAACTCCAGCCAGCTACAAGCAAAGCAGATCTACACCCAGACATATAATAATCAGGATCCCAGATATCCATCACAATAGCAGAATATTAAAAGCAGTCAGAGAAAAGAAATAGATTACCTATAAAGGAAAACTCATCAAAATCACAGCAGACTTCTCAATGCAAACCATCAAATCAAGAAGAATGTGGAGTGAATCTTCCAAGTCCTGAAAGAAAATAACCTCCAACTCAGAATGATATATTCTACAAAACTGTCTCTCAAAATTAATGGAGAGACAAGATATTTCCATGACAAAGAGGAACTGAGGGAGTTTGTGACCACCAATCCAACCCTGCAAAGAATACTGAAGGACATTCTAGAGAGAGAAAAGAAAATCACCAGGGTTCCAGGAATAATGGCAGAAAGGCCTCAAAGAAAGGGGCAGACAGTGGAATGAAGGAGAAAATTAAACAAATAACAACAGAAAAATAGCATGACAGAGATAAAATGGAGAAGATTGGTTATATCACTGTTTTATCTTGACTGATTTTATTTGAATCTGGCATGCTTGAGAGTGTCGAGTCTGAGAGTAGGGGGAACTACTCTGAAGATGACAGGATTCAATAGGATACACATTCTGGTTTGATTGTTAACTGCCTTTGAAGTCCTATAATGTCTCCAATGCTTAGATTTTATTAATAGTGTAAAGCAATGCTAAGTTTATATTTGATGATATAGACAATTTTATTGAAAATAACAAAAGACATCATAGTGACTACCATAGATCACCTAGTGTTGTGTTTTTGTATGCTCTTTTCATTTTGTGTTTCTCTAGGAATTTGTATTGCTGACTTGTTCTGATTTGTTTCTCCCTCTAATACAGAAAGGCTAGGTATATGTGTGGAGACTTATACATATGTAGAACTTCTAAGTAGTTCACAAGAACAGATTATAGTTAGTGTAAAGAAAAAAAAAGGAAAAGAGAGTATTCTAAAGGATATAACTGCATGTATGTTTGAGTGTGTGGAATTAATAACCATGTTGCTAAAGTTTTAGTTGGATGGATGAGCAAAACTGACTGCAGTCTCACTGTTTGAATGCCCACTTTGTGGACTTTACTTTTGTAACTTGAACAACTGCATCTAAGAGGAAAATATGTAATTATCAACTAGTGATTTTTTACTGGTTACTATTTTTGTATTTTTTGTTTGTTTTTGTTTTGTTTTGTTTTCGAGATTTTGTATTTTTTCTACCCTCCCTCTGTTTCAAACTTTTTTCTTTAAATAAAAAAATTTAAAAAAAAGCAAGAGGAGGAAAAGAAAGTGTTTTAAAAGAGATAACTGTATGTATACTTAAGTGTGTAGGATTGATAACCAAGTTACTAAGTTTTTGTTGGATCGGTGAACAGAATTGTTTGCAGCCTCACTGTTTGAATGTCCATTTTGTATGTTTTAATTTTGTAACTGGAACAACTATATCAAAGAAGACAATATGTAATGTATTAAATAGTGATTTCTTATTGTTTATTTTTTGTGAAATTCTGTATTGTTTCTACCCTTTTTCTGTTTTGCTTCCCCCCTCTTTAAATAAAATTTTTAAAAAAGAAAGAAAAAAAAAGGAAAATGAGAAAAAGCTCCACTAAGAAATCAATAGTTTATAAATTACATAGTATCCTTCTGGATGTAGTTGTTCAAGTTACAAAGTTAAAGGGTACAGAGTAAACATTCAAAGAGTCAGGCTACAAACAGTTCTGCTCAAAGATCCAACAAAGATTCAGCAATATGGTCATCTATTTTACACACTCAAATGTACATGCAGTTATATCCCTTAGAGCACTTTCTTTTCCTCTCTTTTTTATAATAGCAATTACACATTTTGGTTTTATTACACTTGTAGTTCTTATTTACTTTTTACACTAGAGACACAATATGATATTTATAAATATGATTCTTATTTATTTCACTAATGAGGATAGTCTCAAGTTGTCTCCATTTACCTATGAAGGCCTCAAGATCATGCTTTTTTATAGCTGAGTAATATTCCACTGTATAAAAATGCCACATCTTTTTCATCCACTCTGCAGTTGATGGGCATCTTGGTTGTTTCCAGGATTTAGCTAGCACAAATTGTGCTTCTATGAACATGGGTGCACATATATCACTGTGATTTGAACTTTTCATTTCTTCTGGGAAAATACCCAGGAGGGGAATTGCTGGGTTGAATGGTACTTCTAACCCTAGTCTTCTGAGAATTCTCCATATGGATTTCCATAATGGTTGCACCAGTCTACATTCCCACCAACAGTGGAGCAGTGTTCCTTTTTTCCCCGCAGCCTTGCCAACATTTCTTATCAATTGATTTCTTGATGGCAGCTATTCTTTCCGGAGTGAGGTGAAATCTCAATGTTGTTTTAATTTGCATTTCTCAAATGACCAGTGATAGTGAACATTTCTTCATGTATTTATTTTCCATTTGTATATCTTTCTCTGAGAACTGTGTATTCATCTCAGATGCCCATTTTTGGAGAGGGTCTTTGAATTTGGGGGGCTTGATGTTTTTCAATTCTTTATATGTTCTGGACACAAGTCCTTTGTCTGAGGGCTTGCTGGCTAAAATTCTTTCCCACTGTTTGGGTTTTCTTTTCACTCTGTTGTTGATTTCCTTTGAAGTGCAGAAACTTTTCAATAATATGAGATCCCATTTGTTGATTCATTCAAGTGTTACCCGTGCGGTTTGTGTTTTGTTCATGAATTCTCTGCCTACCCCTATGTCTCTAAGACTTCTACCTACCTTGTCTTCCAGTAGATTTAGTGTTTCTGTTTTAATATTTAGGTCTTTGATCCATTTAGACTTTAGTTTTGTGCATGGTGATAGGCTTGGATCTAGTTTCAGTCTTCGGCATATAGATTTTTCCAACACCATTTATTAAAGAGACTATCCTTCTTCCAGTGGACATATTTAGCCCCTTTGTCAAATATCAGGTGGCTGAGTGTCTTTATTGTTGTGCTTGCATCTTCTAAACTGTTCCATTGATCCTCAGGTCTTTTTTTTTTTTGCCAGTACCAAGCTGAGTTTATCAATGTGGCTTTATAGTACTGTTTCAAGTCAGGAATTGAGATGTCTCCTGCCTTGCTTTTGTTGCCTAGAATTGCCTTTGCTATTCTAGGTTTCTTCTGTTTCCAAATGAATTTTAGGAGTGTTTTCTCTAGATCTGTGTGGTATGTCAATAGTATTTTGATTGGGATTGCATTTAATCTGTATAACAGTTTTGGGAGTATGTACATTTTCACAATGTTGGTTCTTCCTAACCAAGAGCAAGGAATGTCCTTCCATTTTCTAATATCCTCTTCAATCTCCTTTTTACCATAGCATAATTTTCAGCATATAAGTCTTTTACATTTTTAGTTAGGTTGATTCCTGAATATTTCATTTTTTTTTACATGTTATTGTAAAGGGCAATAGTTCCATAATTTCTCTCTCAGTGAGTTTTTTGTTTGTGTACAGGAATGCTATTGATTTTTGAGCATTGACTTTGTATCCAGCTACACTGCTGAACTTGTTTATTACCTCTAGTACTCTTTTAATGGACATTTTTGGGTCTTCTATATAGAGTATATGTCATCTGCAAATAGTGATAATTTAACTTTTTCCTTTCCTATCTTTACTCCTTTTTTTCTCTCTCTTGTATGATTGCCCTGGCTAGTGTTTTCAGAACTAGATTGAAAAGGAGTGGTGATAGTGGACATCCTTGTCTTGTTCCTGATTTTAAAGTGAAAACTTTTAGTTTTTGTCCATTTAGTATAATGTTGGGTATTGGTTTGTCATAGATGACCTTTATAAGGTTGAGGTAGACACCATGTGTTCCGAGTTTCTGAAGTGTTTTTATCACGAACATGTGCTGGACTTTGTCAAAAGGTTTTTCTGCATCTATTGAGATGAACGTGTTTTTTTTGGGGGGGGGCTATGTTGATGTGGTGTATTACATTTATTGATTTGCATATGTTAAACCATCCTTGCATTCCTGGAATGAACCCCACTTGGTCAAGATGTATAATCTTCTTGATGATTTGCTGCATTCTATTTGCCAGTATTTTGTTGAGAATCTTTACATCAATGTTCATTAGTGATATGGCCTATAGTTCTCTTTTTTGGTTGGATCTTTCCCTGGTTTTGGTGTCAGAGTAATACTTGCCTCCAGGAATTGTGTAGGGTGGGTTGCTTTTTTCTCAATTTCATTGAAGAGTTTAAGGAGTACTGGCATCAAATCTTCTCTAAATTTCTTGTAGAATTAAGCTGTGAATCCATCTGGATCTGGGCTTTTCTTTGTTGGTAGGTTTTTAATTACATTTTCAATTTTAATAGCTGATATTGGGTTGTTCAAAATTGCTATATCTTCTTGATTGAACTTTGGCAGTTCATATGTTTCTAGAAATCTGTCCATTTCCTCTGTGTTTTCCACTCTATGTGAGTAGAGATTTTCAAAGTAGGTATTCATGATCTTTTGAATTTCCATGGGATCTGTAGTAATTTCTCCCTTTTCAGTTCTTATTGCATGAATTTGGGTTTGTTTCTTTCTTTCTCTTGATAAGGTTAGTTAGGGGTTTGTCAATTTTGTTTATTCTCTCAAAAAACCAGCTTTTTCATTCATTAATTCTTTGTATTGCTTTTTTTTAGTTTCAATTGCATTGATTTCTGCTCTAATCTTTACAATTTCCTCTCTTCTATGAGCTTTGGGTTTAGCTTGCTCTTGTTTTTCTAGAAGCTTGAGATGGAGCATTAGGTTGTTTATTTGTGCTCATTCTGTTTTCTTGATATGACAAGTTATTGCTATAAATTTCCTCTTAAGACTGCTTTCATTGCATCCCACAGATTACAGTATGTTGTTTATATATTTTCATTTCTCCTTTAATTTCATCTGTACCCCACTGTTTGTCCAGAAGACTGTTATTTAATTTCCATGTATTTATGCAGGTTTTACAAGTTTTTTGCCATTAATTACCAATTTCAGTGCACTATGGTAAGATATTATGCATTGTATGATTTCAATACCTTTGCATTTACTTAAGAATGTTTTATGGGATAATATGTGGTCTATTTTGGAGACTGTCCCATGTGTAGCTGAGAAGAATGTGTATTCTTATGTGGTTGAGTGGAACACTCTGTAATTGTCTACTAAGTCCAATTGCTCACAGATATGATTCAGTTCTGTTATTTCCTTGCTGACTTTTTGTCTAGTTGATCTATCTCTTTGTGACAATTGGCTGTTAAGATCTCCTGTTATAATTGTGTTCTTGTGTATTTGGTTTTTCATGTCCATTAGTATCTGTCTTATATAATTGGGTGCTCCTGTATTTGTTGCATATATATTTATAATTGTGAGTTCTTCCCCTTGAATTTTTCCATTAATATATATGTAGTGACCTTCTCTATCTCTTTTAATCATTTTAGGTTTGAAATTCATGTTGTCTGCAAATAGAATAGCTACCCCTGCTTTTTTCTGGGTTCCTGTTGTATGGAATACTGTTTTCCATCCTTTGACTTTTAATCTATGAGTTTCCTTTTGGGTCAGATGTGTTTCTTGCATACAGCATATTGTGGGATCCTGTTTCTTGATCCATTCTGTGAATCTGTTTCTTATTATAGGTGAATTGAGGCCATTTATATTCATGGATATCACTGATATGTACTAGCTGTACTTTGCCATGTTATGTTCCAATTGTGTCTTTCTGCTTTTCCCTTATTTAATTGCTTACCCTACCTGGTGGTTTCTTTCTGTTGTTGTTTTGGGGATTGTGGTCATTTTTATCTCTGTCTAGTATGTCTTTCAGTACTCTTTCTAGGGTTGGTTTGGTGGACATGAATATCTTCAGTTGTTCTTTGTCATGGAAATATCTTTTTTCTCCATTAAATTTGAATGAAAGTTTTTCTGGGCCCATCAGTCTGGGTTGAAGGTTGTCTTGTTTCAGGGCTTGAAATACCTCACTCCAAGCTCTTCTTGACTTGAGGGTTTGTGCTGAAAAGTCTGCCACGATTGTAATGGGCTTTCATTGATAGATGAGTTGTGTGTTTTCTCTGACAGCTTTTAGTATTCTGTTTTTATGCTGTATGTCTGAGATCTTAATTATTATGTGTCTGGGTGTAAATTTATGTTGAATGTGACTGTTTGGTGTTCTATATGCCTCACTTATCTGCATATCAGATTCTTTCCCCATGTTTGGGAAATTTTCTGCTATTATTTCTGTAAATACTTTACCTATGTCATTTGCCTGGCCTCCTTTATCTTTGCTAATGCCCATTATTCTTATATTGTTGCTCTTGGTGTCATCATGAAGTTTCTGGATTGTCATTTCATGGTGCTTTGTTATCTTTAAAAGTTCTATCCTTTCCTGATCACTAATTGTGATCCTGTCCTCAAGGTCTGAAATCCTATCCTCAGCTTCTTTCAGGTGGTTTTGCACAGTTTCAATAGAATTTTTTGTTTCTTGGATGTCTCTTTGAGTTTGTTTCATGAATTCTGCTTGTTTCCTATATTGTTCATTCAAAGTTTCAATCAGTTTCCCATGCTCATGTACTTTTTTCTCTATTTCTTCTTTAGCTGCATTCAACAACTCCTTTACTAAAGTTTTTATTTCTATCTTTACATGGGAGGGTACTTCTAATTTGATTTCCTCTATAACCTGATGGAGTTTTTTTTATTTCACTCACTATCTTTTCAGAGATTTCCTGTGTGCTACTTTTGGGGTCCTCTATTTCAATGTCTCCTATACTTGCTTCTGATGAACTATATGTTTGAGAGTGCATTTTGCTTTTTTTTTTGTCATTTTCACCCTGCCTGATGCTTTCTATGTGTATGAATGGATCACACACACTCTTTTCAGACTCACCAAAGTCTTACAGTTAGTTAGAGGGGGTTTTATTACTGGCCCTACTTATCCACTGTACACCTCTATTTTAAGGGCATACTCACCACACTGATACAGTTAATTTGCTGTAGTCCAAGTTTTGCCACCTGGGAGCAAAGTTCCAAAGTTTTCCACACTAACTGGAGGCTGCTGAGGTCTTCTGATGTTCCAGGTGGGAGGGCAGGCCTGGCAGAAGCAGTCCAGGGCAGTTTTCAGTCTTGGGTGGGCTCCCAAGATGTTCCAGGTGGCAGAGTGCACTCACAGGGGAAGTTCCAGGCAGCCTACGCCTGAGGCAGGCTTCCTTGATGTTCCCAGTGGTGGGGTGGGCCCTCAGGGGAGGTTCCAGGCAGCTTACCCCTGATGTAGGCTTCTGCTAAATTGGACATTGTTTCTTGATCCATTCTGCCAATCTGTTTCTTTTAATTGCTGAATTGAAGCCATTTACATTAATGGTTGTAACTGTTATATATTGGTTTCTTGTTAACATGTTATCTTTCTGCTATTGTATCTTTACTTTTCCATTCTGTTTAACTGTCTGTCTGGCTTAGTGGTTTTTTCCTATGTGTATCTAGAATGTCTTTCAGTATTCCTTGTAGGGTTGTTTTGGTGATCATGAAGTTCTTCAGCTGTTCTTTGTTATGGAAGTATCTCATTTCTCCATCCATTTTGAAGGACAGTTTTCCAGGGTACCTCAACCTGGGTTGGGAGTCATTTTCCTTTAGGCTCTGAAATACTTCAATCCATGCTTTTCTTCACTTTGTTGCTTGTGTTGAGAAGTCTGCTGTGAATCTGATAGGTTTTCCTTTATAGGTGATCTGTCTTATCTCTCTAACAGCTTTTAATATTCTGTTCTTATGTTGGATTTCTGGGATGGTGATTATTATATGCCTGGGTGTAATTTTATTTTGGTTATGGCTATTTGGAGTTCTATATGCTTCACTAATCTGTATGTCAGTTTCCATTCTCATGTTTGGGAATTTTTCAGCAATTACTTCTGTAAATAGCCTCTTGATATCATTTGTTCTCTTCTTTTTCATTTAACCCTGTTAATCTATGTTGTTTTTCTTTGCATCATCTTGCAGCTGTTGAATTGTTATTTCCTGATTCCTTGTTATTTTTAAAAGATCTTTTCTTTCATATTCACTTGCTGCAATCTTGTGAGGCCTGAAATTCTGTCTTCCCTTTTGTTGAGTCAGTTTTGCCACCTTTCAATAGAATTTCCAATTTCCTCTATATCACTTTGAATCTGCTTCATGTATTCTATTTGTTTCTTAAGCTGTTCATTCAGGGATTCTATCTTTTTTTGTTGTTGTTGTTTCTCTAATTTTTAAACTATGTCTTCTTTAGATGTGTTCAGTATTTCTTTCACTACTTTTATCATTTCCTCTTTTACCTGGGAGATTATTTCTGATTTGAGTTCCTTCATAGCTTCCCGGAGTTGCTTCTTTATTTCAGTTGATATCATGTCAGGCATTTCAGGTGTTTGGCTTATATTTTCTTCTGTGTACATGGATTGTAGGCCTTCTTGGGATGGGCTGGAAGCTTGAGATTGCATTTTGGTCTTTTGTCTTGTCATTTTCCTATATTTCCATGTTTTGAGCAATGTCCCAAAGCTTCCCCTGGGTGTGTTGGAAATCATCTGCACACTTGACTCCTGAGATTGAATGAACGTCCTGGGCATGGTTCACTCAGGCCTGTGAAACCTCACAAACCTAGTCCAGTGTCCTAGGAAGCTGGGCAGGCACCCAACTGCTGCAAGAATTGGTCCAAAACTCTCCTGGGGCCAGCACTGTTGGGCTGGAACTCACCTTGTGGTTTGGGCCTGCCTCCCTGGTTGAAATGGAATTGCTATTTTCTATTAACCATGGATGTATTAGCATATGAGATGACATTTTATAACATATGTTCTTTAATAAGATGTCATTGAGGAAATTTGTGACATTATTTGGACTGCACAATATCTAAACATCTTTAATTATAGTGGCATGTATATGACATACACATTGCATAAATTTTTGTTTAAAAATTATTTGACTGATGACCTCATGTTGGTTTGACTTGAATCTCCTGGCTGGAACACAAGAAAAAGACATATGTCTGGATCTGAAAGAAAATGTTGATAATTATAAACAATCCCAATTTTATATTTGAAGGCATGAATATACTATAATATCAGCAACAATGAATTGTCTTAGCCACATGAACTTTAGTTGGGGTGTCTCTCATAAGGCTATGGAGATTATTGGGGCCTCTGATTAATGAACAAGAACTGACTAAAGTTCTTACTAGGTGGCCATGCTGTCTTATCCATCAGCTGAAGTCTTGTCCAAACTCTCCTAACCCCAAGGGATTTTGGTATAACCAATTTTAGCATCATTTTGTACAGCTGGCAACCTAAGTTTAAGCATGCCTTTTAAAATCTATACCCCAAGTAACGTTTGATTAAATGACCTGAAAATGCAAAAGAAAAAAGAAAAGAGAAAAGATTTTTGAGCTCAAATAAAAAGAGCAGCAATATGGACAAACATGGATGGATGATCTGTACAGTATAAACAGACTGGACAAACAGACAACATATACAGAAAGACTGACAAACATCTCACATAATCAACATGCACTCAAATAGATTTGGCCAATTTGAACTATAATAAATAGACTAGTGCCAACCTTTTTGTAGGTCAATTAACAGAGATCTCTTGAACTAAGAATAGCAGACCCATGGTCATTTTTAGCAGTATTTGCTTTATGTTTATGACTGGCTTTTTGTTTTGAGCTGCTTGTCCTGCTGAGCCCACTCTTGTGAGCTGATGGTAGTGTTTAGAATCACATAAACATCCTTGAAATATAAATCATAACAATTAGTTATAAATCTAAAATTTCTAATGGAATTTTGTGGGTACAGAAAAGTAACCTAATTTATGGTTAGTCTGAGAAACAGGAACATGAATATGAACTAGTGCTTTGGGACCAGCCTGATTCTGAAGGGGGAATAGGGGTTGAGGCTGAGAATGCTGTGGGGTGGGAGGTATATATGGCCCCTGAGTAGCCAACTGCCCAGCAGGCATCTGTGGGCAATTACAGGGTAATTGGCCATAAAATGACCACTCATCACCATGTGATAGGGTAGCACAAGATAGAAACTGGTTACCATGAGATCCACAACAAGATGGCTGCTGACGGTTACATGGTGAGGGAGTACAAGATGGCAGCTGGTCATCATGTGACCTGCAACGAGATGACAGCTGCTGATTCAATGATGAGGGACTGCAAATTGTTGGTCATTTACCCTGTGACCTGTCACAAGATGGTCACACACTGTCAAATGGTGGAGGATCACAAGATGGTGGCAGTCCTCCATGTGAGCTGCAGCAAGATGGCTGCTGAAGACCATACGGTATGGAATCACAAAATGGTGGCTGACGACCATGTGGCCTTCTAGATGGCTAAAATGCTCAAGACCAAGTATGGTGAGCTTGCAGGGAGAATGGTGATGCAGGAACAGAGGGGAAAGAAAAAGAAGGGTGTCTGATGGGATAAATGGCTTGGGTTGGTGTATCTAAGATTGGGAAGAGGAAGTAAAGGAAGAGTTAGAGACTGCTGAGGGTAAGGAAAGGGAAGAGAATGAAACAGGGATCTCAGACACCTGTGGTTGAAAAGGCCAAGGGATTTGGATTTGGGGATATTGGGGAGGAGCAGTAAAGACAGAAGGCACATCATCTAAGGGGTATGGTGGGTAGGGAGAGACCCTGGTGGAAAAGGTGAGTCAGAAGTATCTGGGCCACTGTATAAGACAGAATGAGAGAAGGACACATCATCAAAGTGAAAAAGGCATAAAAATAAGGGGTTTTTCCAACTTGCTGCCATTGTGACAAAAGTATAAATAAAAGATCAGCTTTTTCATTTTTATAGCCTTCTTGAGCACAAAGTTTATGAACTAGGCACACAAGAGGTGTGTTTTTCAGGGACAGGAAATGGTATTCCCCATGAATGAATGAGAGGTGAGCTACGAGAACAACTTTGCCTCAGGATATAAGAGCTTTAGCTCTCCCAGCAAGGAATGTGAAAGCTGTCCTGGATCACACTTATAAAAAGAAGTCATCACTTGTTTTGAAAATGTGACGCGGAGTATCCCAATACCTTTTCTCATTGGCCATCACCAAGAGTGTAGAGTGGGGTCCCAGAGAAGAAGAGGGTAACAGTTTTGCCCCAGGTTGCGGTGCCCTTTTCTGTCCATGCCGCATCCTAGTCCATCCACGCCTTGTGACAATCGCTTCTCCAGGAAAAGGACACCGCATGTGGGAATTGGGCGCGGGGATCTTGGAATGTTTTGTACTGATAATTGTAATTTGTGTAGTTCACATGTGTATGTTTTTATGTTATGCTCAATATGGAGTCGAGGGTGGAGACTCCAGGGGGGTTGCTGGAGGCCCTCTAGATAACCCCTTTGTGAGGACTGGTTGTGGGGTTTT
>PVLA01007611.1:70712-102370 GCA_004027455.1 Hydrochoerus hydrochaeris | reverse complement strand
AACAAACTAACAACCACCACCACCACCCTTCTCACATCATGGCAGGCAAGAAGTAGAGAGAGAAAGGAAAGGAAAAGCCAGGAAAGGAGATACTGAACACCCTTCCAGGTCACTCCCCCAGTCACCTGCTTCTTCCCCACCCTACCTCCTAACCGCAAGTCAACTATAACGCTGCCCCTTCCAAAAAGCCCTACCTCTTGGCCTGAAGCTTTGGGGGAACATCAGATACAAAACATAGCATATAAGTTAGTGCAGAGTAATTATAACCACTATTATTGAAATTAAGTTAATGACTTAAACTAAAATAATAAAAGAAAGAAAATGGCTCAAAGATTAAAAAAAGATTATCCGATGGTTTTTCTAAAACATTTAACAGGATAAAGTAAACTAATATGGAACTTAGAAAGGTAGTTAGAGGAAATTCCCCATGCAAGAATCAGCTTTTTCTAATCTTCCTTGACAAAAACTGAAAATTAAAATAGAAAAAAGAGCCTATTTACAACAATAAAATAAATATAAAATGCTTGGTTACAGCAACAATAAAATTTTAAAGTGTAAGATGTTCATGAAGAAAACATTTTATTTGATGATACAAATCTAAAATATTCAGTGCTTGAAAACATTGTTTACTCTAAATTAATTCAATCAAATATATATATATGTATGTATATGTAATATATATAATATACAATATATAAAATTATTTACCCATTTGGAACAGAAAAAAATCTGGCAATAAAAAAATGTCAAAAAATGTGGGAAATAGGTCTTGTTCTAAGCTGTTTTTTGAATAAGAATACATTGATATGCTCACTTTATGTAGAAATTTGTTAACTATAATTAAAAGTAAATTTTCTGAGTCTGTGAACTTACAGTTCTATTTCTAGATATCTGTGCCTCAGGGCAAATAATGTTCAGTGTAGCATTACTTGGACTATCAAAACAGTAGAGAGAAGCTGAATGTCTTTCAAAAGAAGTTTAAATCAAACATGGAATGTATGGTTTATGGAAAACTGTCTGTGAATTAAATATAACCCACAGGCAGCAACACAGATAACGCTAACATTACATATTACACAGTGAGTACAATATGATACCATCTAATTGAAAACAGACATACAAAATAGTTTAAACATCACCTATATACTCTGAGTAAAGGAAAATTTCTTTTGGAACTATGTACAAAAGACAGAATAGTAGTTTCCTTATGGGAAGGAGAGAATATTAAATTGGGGGTGATAATCAAAGAAAACTTTTAGATTTATGTCTAGATATTTTGAAAATGTAACAGGAAGTTAGACGTGCATCCTTAGGTATACAGTTAAAAGTAAATTGAAAGGGCCTGGTGGGTATTTGTTTTAATGAATTTGAATGGTGATCAATTAAAAGGTAAAACAGAATTTTAGATCATGGTGGATGACTACAAGTTCAATTGATCCATGGGCTGGGGTAGGTTATAAGCATAAATCACCAAAGAATGTCTTGAGTGCCATGACGGAATTGGGACCGGAGAAGGAGAAATTCCTGATTTTCTGTTATGAAATAGGAGAAAATCAATTGGGGTTCTGAATTTGAAGGAAAGATTAGAATTTGCAAGATTAGACGTGGGTCAGAGTGAGGGTCATGAGTGCAGGACAGGAGAGCAGTATGGACCAAGCCAAGCCTCCAGTAGGTTTGACGCAGTTGAAGCAGCAGACTTGCAGGACTGGAGAGCATGTGTGTGTGTGCATGTGCATGTGCATGTGTGTGCACATAGAGGAAAGGGATGCGGGGGCTGTAAGAGATGACCATTTAGGCTGGATTTTTGCCCTTTATATGATAGAAATGCAGATATTATTTTTGCATACATTATTTCACTGAGCTGTAAGCTTTTCTTAAATTTTTGACTTCAAGCTTGAACTTTGAACTTAAACTCCCTGATGTCTTCTCAATCATCCTGATTTATTTTGAGCTTTCCTTTCAGAAGGGGCCTCTCACTTACCATCCATATCTATCATTTATTTTTTATTAGGACATGTTTGCATAGTATGTAGCTATTATATTCACTACGGGGAACTGGTACATGTACAGAACACATCTGAATTCTTTTCATTTCCCCTCTCATTTACCTCCCTTTCTACTACCGCCATCTTTTAGTCTCCTTTCCATTTGCAAAAGTTCTATCTGTAAGTTTCCTATTACCTGCCTTTTATTTCACTCTTTAAACAATTCAAATTTTGAGCTTCTCATATAGGAGAAATCATATGATATGTAAGCTGTGTGTCTGGTTTATTTCACTTAATATTATGGTCTCAAGGTGCATCTATTTTATTACAAATTTCTGATTCAAATTTATCCTTGATATCAGAGCAGTACTCCATTCTATATAAATGACTCAATTTTTATCCATTTTCTATCAATAGACATATTGACCACTTCCAATACTTAGCAACTGAGAGTTGTGCTGCCATAAACATGGGAATGCTAATATCACTGGATATGATGTCTTCAACTCTTTCAGAGAAGAAGGGGGCTAGCTGGAGTGAGTGGAATTTCTATTTTTTTTTTGAAGAATGTCCATACTGATTTCCATGGTGGTTATATTAGCTTATATGTGCACCAACAATGTAGAAAGGTAATGTTTAACACCTTAATCCTATCAAGTTCTTAGTTTTTTTCAGGTGTCCTGACAGATTGAGACACACACACACACACACACACACAGAGAGAGAGAGAGAGAGAGAGAGAGAGAGAGAGAGAGAGAGAGAGACTACTCTTGTATCCTGAAATGAATAAGGAATAAGCAGGGGTTAGGAATATAATGTATGCCGTATTTCTGGGTTGAGGTACAGTAGTAATTTTAAACATTCTAATAAAAATTCACTATTAGCAAAGGCAAAAGTGTTATGTAGAATAAAGGCACAAAGAGTAATTCACTTTAGTCTTTTGTTTATTACCAAGTTCTGCTTTTTGTTAAGGTTGTTTGGCTTCTTTGTATTTTCCTCAGCTATAAAGCAGGAATGACAATAACACAATGAACATCTATTGGGCATTGTTTTATGTTTTAGGGACATTAAAAAGTTTTTTAAAAATACAACAGGTACAAATTTGCATCATACCATGTAAAATAATGATTAGAATTTGTTAATTTTAAAAATCAAATCAAATAAGGCTTTATTCTCACCTACCTGGCTTTATGAAAGAAATGTTCTCAGTTGATTCCCATTCCTGAACACTTGGGGTTGATAGGAGGTTTATAAAATCTTGATGTATACAATCTTGAGAAGTCAGGCTTTGCTTAGTTTGTATGAGAATCATTTCATGGGCTTGTTATGCAACTTTTAAGGCCCACTCAAAGGCAGGTAAAACTGCAGTTTCTGACATTTATTTTCTGCATTTTTTCTGCACCCAAATCAGCATCCAGTACTTTAAGCAAAAGAGGTACTGGCTTCTAGTAGGCAGAGGGCAGTAAAACTGCTAAATGTTTTCCTTTGCCCAGAAAGCTCTGACAACAAAGAACTACCCAGCCCAATACATCAGCAGGATGCAAGTTGAGGAACTGTAGTAAGCTACCATGGATGCTACAGACTAATCCATGTGGATTTTGCTGTTGACCAAGAACTAAGGACCGTGACCAGCACTCAGTTAATCCCAGAGCCTGCTTCTCCTCCACCCTCTGTAGATCTATGACTCCAGCTCCCCTCTCTCTTTCTCAGCATGTACCAGCTGCACTGTACCTAACAAGGCTAAAATTGTAGCTTTCTTTCAAAGAAAGACCACTGTGGTTTTTTCCAGCAAAGACTGATATAAAGTTTTTTTTTTTTTTTGATGAGCCTTGGAATCCAAAGAAGAGTGTTGATTAGTTCTGGAAACAGCCTAGAAATCATCAGACTGAGTGTTGTTATACCACCAAAAAACAAGACAGGAATTTGTAGCTCATCAAATGAGCCTATAATAAAACAAAACTGAGCCTTGGGAGAAGTAAAGCTTCTCGCCTAAGAACACTCGGTTATTAGAACTAATGGCCAGCGCTGAAACACAAATTTAGCAGTCTCGTGCTGTTTATCCTTCAGTAAGGAAGGATAATATTTGATTAAGAAGTTGATAGATGCCTAAGTCACTTCCAAAACCACCCGATCCATGTAAACTTGATGCAAGTGAAATACAATGCACATTCCCTGGCTTCATAGTTTTGAGATATTTTAGTGAACTATATATGTGTACAGTTTGATGAATTGTTGCAGCTGACTATGTAGCTAGAGGACAGACCTAGAAACATTGTCAGAAGCTGCTCTGAGATCCTTTCCAGCCATGAATCTCTTCCTTCCTCTGGCATAGCACAGGTTTTCAAATTTAGATTCTCTGCATGTGGGTCTGAGGGGTCCATTCTAATACTAATAATACTAAATTCTACTTTTTCTACTTTTTGTCTTTCCTTCCCCTATTTTTCTTGGATAACATGAGTTCACTAAATATTTTCCTCTGTTCTCTTTAATGAATTAGTGCAAATATAAAGAATAAGCACTGAAGTACAACACAGCAGAGGAAAACTCTCCAAAGTCATGCTACCAAGAAATGGTAGTTGTTCATGTAAATCCATTATGACTAAGTACCTGGGTCCTATGAATGTTGGCACAGTGAATATGACTTTTTGAACGAAATGCCTTATGCCTGGAAGGAAACCACATACACTGCCAAAAACAGTAAACAGAGGAATAACAGCCAGTGCTTAAAAAAAAAAAAGGAAAAATTCCAAACCATAACAACAAAAATCTATCCTCTCCTGGATTCTTTTTTTTTTAAATTCACTTCCTTTAATATGCAACAAATATATATGACACAAAGAAAGCACAATAAAGCTCTACGTCTCAGAGTTAGTAGTTTAAGAGAAGTCAAAGAAAATTAGTCTTTTTCCAGTCTTCCTGGCAAGAAAATCTGATAGGTTATAAGATCACCAGACCCGACATGAGACCGGCAAGCATGGGAAAAATCAACCCTCTCTTTGGTAGCAAGCTAAGCCCAGTGGGGGTCAACCTGGACCCACCCGAATTCCTTCTTTGCTGCTTCTAAATGTGTTTATCCTTAAAGATCACTACTTTATCACTTCCATATACTTCACAGAGTAATTTTCCCTTATATGTTAAAGCTTGGTCGATTTGAATGTATTACCATGACAACTGAGTTATAGATCAGTTGTAGCCTCTTTTATTTTTAATTTTTTTTAACAGCGAACCTGAGGAATGGTTTTATAAATTAATGATATAGACACAGAGCTTTATGCTAGGCAGCTGTTGTGTTTCCCACGGTGGCTTTGGTGATTGGGACACCCAAATCTGGGGAACAATGAGACAAAGATTTTCTTGTTTTTTCAAATTTTAAATTTCATTTTTAAGTACAATCAGTTCTTCAAGCTAAGTGCGAAGTTCCCCCCAGCAGAGGCCTTGCTAACTTTGCTTGAAGGAACAGAATAAGGCCACATCTCTAACGAGCACGTTAGCACAATTGTCTTACATGTTTCATGTGTCTTTTGGCCTATTGGTCTGGTTTTCATTCTATATGTATGATAATAAATTGTATAAGATCTTATAAATAAATGAATCTGATGCTGGGGGAAAAAAGCAGGGTATAAGGAAGAGAAAAAAAGAATTGAAATATGTTATGTACATGTACCAGCTCCCTACAGTGAAGGCAATCATTATTTACTGCAAACGTGTACTACTAAAAGTAAAAATAAAATTGCTTTTATGCCAATAGTTACAACCCAGTGTTTGAAAACAGCTGCAAATAAACATCTCTAGATGTTGCATCTGCCAATTTTTTAGCATATCCTTTTCTCATAATAAATGTAGAGCCCAAGTTTAATAAAATTTTCATATTTGAAGTTCTATTACATGAAGTAGTACTATTAAAAATTGAGAAAATTCCTATGCTTACTAAGGCTATGCCAAACTATACCAACCAAGCAGCTGGTTTTCAGTTGATTGAGATTCTTAGTCCATTTTAACGTGGTCCAATCTACTTAATGAAGTCTCTGTGATTAATCAGGTCATTGAAATAGCCCCAAATTGCCTACATTTGAATCTAAGTGTTTTTTTTTCACTTCAGTATGAAGAAAAGTTAATTGTTTATTTTTTCCTGCCAAACTTAAAAAATATCTGCACTCTTAGAGTGCAGAAAATCTGAAAAAATGTTTATGAGATAGAAATAATTATAGTAATTATTAATCAATTTTCACTGAACATTATTTTCTAGTAGTTCTCTGTTCTGATTGAGGATAGCCACTCAATAGCTGGCTTCATATAAATCAACTCCTACAGTTATTTCTGTTATTTTTTGGAAAAAATACTCTTTTTCATAACATAGATATATTATCACACAGTGACTTATTTTTAAAGCAAGAATTGCATGCTAATTATATACTTTTCTAAAATAATTTTTGGTTCTCAGTTTATATTACCGAAATATTTCAGACAAATAACGTATTATATTTAATTCGATTTGAATTAAAGTTTTCAAGGTGATATACCGTAGTTCCTTAAGAGTTTTCCAAGGCAAAAGTGGAGACTATGTATACAAAAGTATTTTGAGCGAGTGTAAAATTAATGCTAATGCTCCATATTTGTCCTGTGGCTTTGGCTGCTCTCCCAGTTCAGACTACAATTTAACAAGCGTGGTATTATCTGTCTTTACCACCTCACAGCTGGAATTAATCTTCCCAGTTAACTAGCCAGTGCCATAAGAAGACCCTGAAAAAAACGGGGTAAATATTGAAATGCTGGACTTAGGAAGGACCATTAGGAGCCCATGGCCCAGCGTGAGAGGGAGATGAAGACACCTGGGTGTGGGTGTTCTGGGTAATGAGATGCAAAACTCGCAAACTTGCATCGTAATGTAGCTCATAGTTTTGCCTAAGGATGATCCCGGAAGGTTTCCCCGTGGAGCACTGTGTGAATTCAGTGAGCAGCAGCTAATAAAATATCTCATCTAGCCATTTAATAATTATTCATAGAATAAGTTTTTGATAAACATTTAAATTGAGCAATGATGAAAACAAGGGTGTTCAACTGATAGACTTTTGAATTTTCACCAATAAACTATTTCATAAAATGTCATCTCTGTTGTGTCTCCTCCCTTTCATTTTCGCTACTGCAAATCTATTTGATTTGCATGAGTGGCATGTTATCTAAACCACATGCTTTAAATTACAGTGAATTGGTTTGATATATGTTGTAATTATTCCTGTCCATTTTCCAAATACAGGAGCATTAAGTTAATGAAATTTTTAACTCTCCCCCTCTCTGTGAATTCTATCTACCCAATTCCTACTTTTATTCTATTAACAAATGTTACATTACTTGTGTTAAGCGGAAATACCTCTTTTTCTCATTTCTAGAAGATATACTACTGCTTATATTGAAAGGAAAAATGTTCCTTTTCTCTTTTTTTGTCATTTGTGTACAAAAATAGAAAGTCTTCCTGTTTTATTTGAATAATAACTTTTTCATTTTGTGCCTCATGAATATTTTTCTCATAATCTTTATTAAACAAATCTCCATGTTAAGATTCAGTTTAGTCATTTTGCTTACATCTCATGGTCTTTTCAAGACTTCTTTCTTGAAAATAGATTTAGCTCAGCAGAGTTAATGAAAGACTGCATTACAGGCAGTTGCAGCAGCATCTGTAAATCATAAGATATGATGTAAATATATTTCACAAATGCATATTCATGATTAATTTCATAACATGACAAGATGGCTCAAATCAGATATCTATGTATTATGAATAATGAACATGGTTTCTCTATTAAAAACACAAGTTTCACAAAAAAATAATTTGTTGCCAGGATTTCCAGTGGGTAAAATTAACATATTAACCATTTTTGTAAAACTTCAAAGCTTTATATGTCTGGCAAAATAGGAAGAAGTGAAGCCTTTATATGGAAATTGTCTCCAGAATGTAAATGTACTCCCTGATTTTATAACTGTTTATATGTCTTAAAATAGGTTGCAGTCAAATAGCCCAGTACTGACTGACACATCCGAGCCTAGTGGCACAACCTCCTCCCCCAGGGCAGAAGAGAACGCCCACCAGCCTCCTTCTTAGCATCCTGTGGTGCTTGTCATTGCAGAAATCAAACAGAGGGTGGCACTCTTCCTCCAATGAACGCTCCATTGTGATCCAGGGGGCTGAAAGAAAGGGAGTACTGTGAGCAGGAAGGGATAGGAATAGGATTACAGGAAGGGCTGTGCCTTCACAAGGATTCCCTTGACCTGCAAGAAAAAGGGAGTTTGTTATTGGCTCCTCTAGTCTAAATCTCTGCAGTGGAATCCTCCAAGAAGTCTTCCCTAAACAATACCTACTATTCCTGTATGGTGCTTCTCTCAGATAACCCAGCCTGTCTGTTACCTGTGTTGGGTTCTTCACTTTCTTGCTTTATGTCTGCAGATCACATGTTTTGAGGGACATGGCGTTCATCTGGTTATCACGGCAGACTGCTTTCTGTCTATGTTTTATCAAGATCTGTGCTGGGTTTGAGTCTATCTACAAAATGCAAAATGTCCTTTATTATATTCTTCTCTCTCCTCTCATTTCCCTTTGTCTTTTTTTTTTTTAATCTCTTAGGTGATACACTTGTGGGTATGTTGCATAATGACCACCTAAATATTTCTGCCTCCTACTTGTCACCGTGAATGGAACCATGCATGGCAAAGGGACTTTATCGTACACACTAAAGCAGACTCACATGCAGATCCGCCTTCCACCAGAGCTGGCCTCTTTCTTTGCTGACTGTTGGCCTGGATTTGCTTTGAACTTGAGTATCATTTTACTTCATTCTTTTTAAATTTTTTTATTTTATTAGGGCATTTGCACTACAAAATGATTCCATTCATTGTGGGGAATTGGCACAGGTACGGAACACATTTCAACCTCTTTTAATTCCCTTCCCCTCCACTCCCTTTTGGCCGCAAACAATAAAACCCATAAGACAATTTTCCTAAATTAAGGTACATTTTAGATACACTGTGCTGGATTACAATAACCCTTCACTCTTTTCCCCACTGTCTTTTGTTTTGCACTCTATCTTTTTACTTTGCTTACTGGGAAGAAATTACCACTGCTGTCATTTTAAAAGGGCTCATCTGTTTCAGATGAGAAACACACTGTCATTCACATGGGTGTTCTGTAGGTAATATATCATCCTCATGTGAGTGGAGCCTTAAGTGGAGATTTTTGTGTGTATACAATTTTCAGAAGTTTAATTATGAGGTGTTTTCGTGGGTATTTCGTAATTTCTTCCTGACGGTCTAGAGGAAACAACACACACCAGATACAGCTTAGTGATTATGCAGCTGCACGGGGAAGGAACTCCCTCCACAATCCGTAAACTGAACTAGAGCGCAAACAAGTGAGCCGCAGGTGAAGGAGAAGCGACAGTAAAACCGGAAGCTACCGCCCCCCATCAGGGCTGCTTGCAGGTCTGGCTGTTGTGCCACATCCTGACATACTTCCAGTGCCCACAGAGCGGAACCCCTGGGGTGGAAGAGGGCCCATGTTCACCTGGTCCCCGCAGGACTGTGCTCAGTGGCATTCCCGCGGGGACCAGGGGACCTGGAGACTGAGGTATTTGCCACAAGGTGGGCTGTCCCCAAGCCAGGTCGCTATGAGAATTGGGAAGCAGAGAGGAGCAGGGAAGATTGGGGAGGAGCTAGAAATAGATCTTGCAGAACACGCAGGCCGGGCCTGGTCCTGTGTCTTCGGGCGTGGGAAATGAGGGGAGTGTGGCCCAGAGGGAGACTCCGGGATCTGAGGCAGAGACAGAAAGGGCGAGCACTGTGGGTGGTCAGAGATGGCTTGAGAGTCCTGGCTCTGATTTTCGCTGGCCCCTCCCACCCTTGGGACTCACCTAGCTCAGCAGTGGGGTCTGCATGCCCTAGAGAAATCCCCCAAACCTAGGCGGCTGCCTTGTAAGAGACAGTATCTGGGCTGTGTCCCCCACCCTTTTCTCTCTTTTTTGCTTGTCTGTCAGTATGTTATTGAATATACTTAGGTTTGGATTTTTTTAAATGTGTGGAATCAATATTTAGCTATTTGTATCTGTTTTCTGATTTAGTAGCACAACACCCTGTTTGGTCATCAATTGCCATACCGAATGTTGCTTCTTAAGGATATCTGACTTCCTATGACAATCATTTCAATGACTTGATACAGGTCCCTTGGCTCTTCTATCCTCTGGCTTACACCCTCCTTCACCCACTTTGCTACATCTCTTCCTATTCTCCCTCTCCTCTCCCTTCTTTTTTATGTTTCTTTTCTTTCCCCATTTTTCTGTATTGTCTTATGTCTTCTCTGCTCCACTCACTGTACACTATTAGTATTGATCTGAATAGCATTAATATTTCATTTTCTTAGATTGCCATGTTATACTGCTTTCCTTAACCTTTCCTGGAGTAGTGAAATACTAGAATCTTTTTAAACCAAGTCTCAAACACCTGATAGTACTTAGTAAGCTTGTTAAGTATTGAGGTTACCAGTAGTTATTCTTTCCTTTCAAAGCAGTGTTAAGAGCTAAACCTAGTATCCAGAAAAAAATATGGAAACTTTCATATGGAGACAAATCCACAATCCAGTATATATTAGAGATAGCCACCCAACAGAAAGAACTCTTGCATGAAACAGAAGGAATACACTTGCCATCTGCACTAGCAGAGTGCCGGCCCACTCCCCAGAACTGTTTTCAGACAGTACAAGCAGCAGAACTGGCAGGTCCTGTGGTTCTTCTGGTCCTCCTCATTCTCACTGTGTGTGAGTGAGGTGCATGTGTACATGCAACTGTGCATGAACGTTAGTTACTGTTTTAATACCTGCAGTGATTCACATTGACTTATCCAATTTGCTCTCACAAAGGGTTGCTTCTTGAGTCTTCTAAAACTGGATTACTGTTAGCTCATTATTTGGACTCGATCTCTATATTGCTTCCCTACTTTCCATTTATGTTTTCTTCCCTTTTCTTCTATCTTTCTTTCTGCATTCACAGAGAACCTCTCAAATTTCCCCTTTATCATCTTTCCTTTTTTCATTTTCTTTTCTTTCTCTCTCTTTTTCCTTCTCCTAATTCCAGCTGATCCTTTATTACTATTCTCTCACCTTCTTAGGTTATTGAATAATTGAAAAATTTTAAACGTTTATATGCTGATATAAGATTGACTTTTAAGTTTGATATTACAATATTGGTTCTCACCTTGCTAGGGACAGATCCTAGGACTTTGAGTAAGTCGAGCAGGTGCATACACATTGAGTCATACCCAAAGTCAAGGGCATACTGCAGGGAAAATCAACTTACTAAAGAGATCTCTACCACTGTAGTGCCAGAGAGCTTCTGTCCAAACTAATCTACATGCTTCAACACAAAAACCATGAAAAACAAGGCAACAAGATACCTCCAAAAATGCAAAACTCCTTAAATGCTGATTTCACAGACACTGAAGTGGATGAATTTCCAGACAAAGAACTCAAAAAATGTTAGAAATTAAAATTTTGATGAGATCAATAAAGACATGAAAAAAGTTAATGAATCATTAAAGATGATCAATGTGCTTAAAGAAGTTATAAATAATCAGCTAAATGAATTTAAAAATACAGTAAAGAATAATATAGACCATCTCAGTAAAGAAATAGAGGTAGCTAAAATGAATGAAGCAGAAATTCTGGAAATTCAATTGAAAATTTTGGCAGTAGGCAAGATGAGTTAAAAAAAAGAATGATCATTGTATCACAGAAGAATTTTTAATATTTTCAGCTTTAAATGATAATCAAAACAAAATATATCACAAGTTAAGATACAATTAAAACAATTCTAAGATAGTAGCTGTGATTGTCTACATTAGGAAAAGTAAACTACGTCTTCAAAAGACAGACCTCAAAAAAAGAGCAATCCAAAACACAGAACTAACAGAAAGAAAGAAATGTGGAAAAGAATGAAATTAAGACTTAAAAAATTAGTGAATCAAAGAATTGCTTCTTTGAAAGGATAAACACAATTGAACATCCCCTAACCAAACATACTAAAGAGGGAGAAGACATTCATCAATATAACTAGAAATGAAAAAGGTGAAATTGCAGCAGACACTACCAAAATCCAGATGACTATCAGAACTGTATGACATGCTAAATTTGAATCAAAGAGATGTAGAACCCCTGAACAAACCAATGGCAATTGATGAGATGCATGCAGCAATACAAACAGTCAACTAAGAAAAACTCAGGACTTGATGCAGTCACCATTCAATTTTATCAGAACTTAGAGAAGAAATAATGCCAGCACTTCTCAAAGCTTTTTGTGTAATTGAAAAGGGAGGAAATCTTCCAAACTCAGTTCTTGAAGCTAGAATTACCCAAAGAGCAAACCTAGATAAAGACTCCCCACCAAAAAAACAACCAAAACAACAACAACCTGAAACACCTTCCAAAGCCTACAGTCTGATAACTCTGACAAACATAGATCCAAACATCTTCAATAAGGTATTTGCAAATGGAATTTACCAAATCATTGAAAAGATCATATATCATGATAAAGTTGCCTTTAGCCCAAGGATAGAAAGATGGTTCAACACTTATAAATCAATGAATGTAATATACCACACAAATAGAATCAAGGATAAAAATCATATGATCACCTCAATAGATTCAGAGAAAGTCTTTGACAAAATTCAGTGTCCCTTTGTGATTAAAAAATAGGTACACAGGGAAGATTTACTCAGACAGATAAATGTGGCAACCCCACTGTCAGCATCATATTGAATGGGAAAAAACTGTAAATATTCCCTATAAAATCAAGAATGAAATAAGGGCATCTACTCTCACCACTTTTGTTCAAAATGGTGCATCTACATAACGTCAACTCTTCATAATGAATGTAACCATTATGTACTGCAAACGTATACTAATACAAATTTAAAAAAAAAACTTGA
Organism: Hydrochoerus hydrochaeris; assembly: GCA_004027455.1. NCBI lineage: Eukaryota > Metazoa > Chordata > Mammalia > Rodentia > Hydrochaeridae > Hydrochoerus > Hydrochoerus hydrochaeris. The sequence continues at coordinate 89,423 of PVLA01007611.1, read as the reverse complement.
AACCTTAGCCAATGTAATTAGGCAAGAGAGAAAAACTAAAGGGGTATAAGTAGGAAGAAAAGTTAAATTACCTTTATTGCAGATGATATGATACTATAGATAGAAGGCCCCCCAATCTGCCAGAAGACTAGTTCTGATAAATTTGGCAAAATGGCTGGGTAAAAAAAAAAAAGAAAAAATCAATACACAAAAACCAGTAGCATTCCTGCACATCAATAATGAATGCATTCTAGAACTGCTTCTGAAAGTGGCAAAAAACAAAAAAATGAAACCAAAAATAAACAACTAATGGTATAAGTGTATTTGAAATGAGAGGAAGTATTATGAAAGGGATTCATAGTAGTGTGTTTTTTATTACAAAAAATTTGAAAATTTAAACCTTAAAAAATTAAGGAAAACATTCCATTCATCATAGCTTTAAAAAAAAAATGTAGGAATCAATCTAACCAAGAAGGTGAAAGAATATGTGTATAATGAAAACAATGGAAGTCTGAAGAGAGCAATTGAAGAGGATGGAAGAAAATGGAGACACATTAAATCTTTCTGGATAGCAGAATTAACATTGTCAAAATGTCCATATTACCAGAGGTAATCTATAACTTTACTACAATCTATAACTTTACTAAAATACCAACAACAACACTCTCCACTGAACAAGAAACATCACAAAAAACGATCCTAAAATTTATATTGAACCAGAAGAAAGAGTAGCCAAAACATAATTCTGTATTTCATGTTATATTACAAAGTAAAACAAACAAACAAACAAACAAACAAAAAACATGGATTGGCCCCAAATTAGATGTGTAGAACAGAAGACAACTCCATGTACCTTCCGCTATGTGACTTTTGACAACTGAGTCACAATGCACGCTGAAGAAAAGACAGCCTCTTTAACAGAGGCTGCTGGGAAAACTGGTTATCTACGTGCAGAGAACTGAAATTAGACAATATATTTCAGCCTACATTAAGATCATCAGAATAAAACAAAGACTGTATATAAAAACAAACTTTGAAACTGTTGCAAGATAAGGGAAGCATTTGGATTCATAGGCCACAGGCAAAGACTTCCTAAATACAACTTCAGGAGCACAAGAAGTAATATCAAGAATCAACAAATGGGATTACATCGAATGAAAAAGCTTCGTACAGCATAGGAAACAATCTACAGTATGAAGAGACAATGTACAGAATGGGAAAAATTGTTCTTCTTTGTTGGAACTGAATAGACATGCAGGCTGTGGCGTGGCCCAGGTATGATCGAACTGAGAACGAGGAGACACCTCATGTGGCAAGATAGGCCATAGCTGAGGCCACCTGAAGACTTTCTGGATATTTTTCCTTAATCAGCATCATCTGTTGCTCTGAGGGGTCCTTGAACCCCTTCCAAGATCCTGTTCAGGTTTCCTCCATTGTCCACTCAACCCCTTGCTTGTTCTGATTAAATTTGAGCTCCCTAGCATCAGCTGGCCGGCCGGCTAGCAGAGTTACGAGGTCTGCCGAGGATTTCGTTCCTCCTGCAGCCCTAAAGCCCCACGCCGCTCATCTCATTCCTCTGAGCCTTCGCTGTGCACCCATTTGGGCAACCGGGGGTCTAGGGGCAGACCCCAACACTGCTTGCTACTCTTTTGACAGAGGACGGATATCTAGATTATGTAAAGAATTCAAAAAAATTAAACCCTGAAAAAGAAATGATCCAATCAAAAAATTGGCAAATGAACTGAATAGACATTTCTCAAAAGAAGTACAAATAGAAAATAAATACAGAGAAGAATGTTTACAGTCATTATGGAAATATAAATAAAAATATCCTGAGATTCTGTCTTACCCCAGTCAGAATGGCCATCTGCAAGAATACAAAAAATGATAAATGCTGATGGGGATATGAGAGCAAAAAGACCCTTCTATATTGTTGGAGGGTAGGCAAACTAGTACAGTCACAATGGAAATCAGTATGTAGATTCCCTGAAAACTAAATATAGAACTTTCATTTAATTCAGCTATACCTCTCTTGGTATGTTACTGAAAGAGTTCAAACATTATATGCATGCTATGGTTATATATACACACACCATATTTACAATAGTGCAAGTTACAATAGTTAACGTGTGGAAACAGGTGAGACAACAGATGAATTTACAAAGAAAATATGAAAGAGAAGCAAGATGTGATTACAAAATACAGTGAATGTTTGATTTTAAAAATTACAGTAAAAATTGCCATAAATCGCCTTTGAAATTCTCCCTATTGCTTTAATCACAATTATCACATCATTTTTGCCACTTATGATGCAGCTCTGAAAATCTTCTTTTGCAAGTGTCTTTACTTGGGCTCTCATGGCTGCTTCCATGTCCTAAATCAAGTCAAAAAGTTTACCTTTAATAATCATTTTGACATTGGGGAAGAACCAGAAGCCACATGGTACTAGTCCAGTGAATAAGATGAATGAGGGTGCACCATAATATTTTTATGTGCTGTCTTTCCTTGACTGGCGTTCAGCCACAAAATTCACTGTAGTTTTGAGTAAACTTCATAAAGACACTCAGTAAAGAGGACTTCCAGAACTGCTTTAGCAAGTAGCAAGAACAATGGGGTAAATGTATTCAAAGGAACGGGACATATTTTGAGGCAGATTAATTGTAACATATCCTTTACTGTAATAATTTTGTATTTAAACATACATCATATGTTTTGATCAGACCTTTACACAGTGAAATGCCATCATCCATAATGAATCATGTAGTTATGTCATTTGCAGAAAAGTGGATTGAACTTGAGACTGTAAGGTGGAGTGAAATAAGTCAGATCCAGAAAGATAAATGTTGCATGGTTTCTGTTATATGAGAAACCTGAAAAATAAATAAAAGAAAGAGTAAATTACAGAAAACAAAAAGGAAGACTTGTTGAAGATGAGGAAGGGAATAGGAAAGAGCATAGGAGAAGGATAAAGCAAACAAAAATGACTAAACTGTGTTCTGTATGTATCAGTTCTCCAAAAGGGATTGGGGAAATTCCTCAAAAGAAATTCCTTGCAGGATATTATGTCTGGCAAATCTTTTCAGTGCCATCCATCAAAAACCTTGCTGTTAGAATTATTCCATGTACCTTAGAAAATATACCTCGTGTTTTAATGAGTGCACAAGTAGTATAATGAATATTTTCATTGACTTCATAGTTATTAATGTGAACAATACACCTATGTTGAATCACCTGTAGAATATTTACAACTGTGTTGGAAGGAAATTTTTCCTTTCTCTTCCTTTCTGTATTCATATAATTTTCTGTTAGTCTTCATGATAAAAACAAATGAAACTGAGGAATAAAAATATAAATGCAATTTATATCAGATTATAATTATGATTTCAGATATGTGATTACAGAAATAAAGTAGTTATTTACTTTGCCTATGAAAATAGTGACAGGTATAAACTTCAGACAAATAATGATATTTTAGTTTAATAGTCTTTAAAATATATAAGATACATTTATACTAAAAAATGATTTCTCATTTATCTAATATTTAGATTATATTCAATGTTCTGCTTAGTGTTTCCTCCCTAAACATGGCTATTCCATTTGAAAATTAATATGAAAATGTTTCAAAAATTAGGAGTATTTCACAGTTTATTTTAAACTCAGAATTCCGAGTAATTTACTTTAATTATGATCTTCTTTATCTTAGTAGTATGGTCTTCTTTAAATAGGTTACACTTGTGTTAATATGAAAATTGCTGCTTTAGAGAAAAGCAGCCAGCCTATCCCCCACTCTCCAAAGGATCTAATCTATCAAGGTCACTCTCACCTACAAAAGCATTTTTAAGTAATTTAAACAGATGGGTAAAGGTGCCAACCATAGTCAGATTTATCTTGACACAATTTATAGCTTCTGATAAGCTTTTTCTGTGGTTCTTTTCCCCTGTAACTTAGTTAAGCCTTCATTCAGAAGTTACACACCAGAATTCTCTGACATTTAGAGCCAGTGAAGGGTATTTTCTTCCTTTTACTCTTAAAAAAAAAATTCTGTTGGTGCAAATCTAAGTCCATTTGAGATGCCTTCAGAATAATCAGTCGAATTCAAGCAAAAGTGCAACAATGCAGTGTAAAAATAACTTCTTACAACTCAAGAATTTATGTTCTGCCATGAAACTTTTCAACAATTAAATTATGCTCACACATGACTATCTCAGAACACATTATAGAGTCTGGACTTCTTATTCTGATGTGAAGAGGAAGTACAGAGAACATTGAACAAGTCTACAAAACAATGTATCTCGGCTAAATTTAGGAGTTTCCTCTGTAATTTACATGGCAGGCTTTTGACTTGGCTATTAAAAACAACACATTTTTTGCTGATGCAGCAAAGATAGCCCCCAGTTCTTTCTCATCCTTTTAATTAAATACTGTCTGTGTAAGCTGGGATCTTAATTGAAACTAAATTATGGTATCAGCTTTCAGGTAAAACTGAAGAGCACAGTTTAATCACTGCCTATATGTAAACATGATAATCATTCTTAAAACAAGAAACTTACCTAGGAGTGAAATGCTTTCATGTGTGGGCATAATCAGAATTAGAAAAGCAATAGATTTACAGCTGATTTGTTCATGGTCTTTTGCTGGCCACAAACTGCTAAGTTAAAAACCTAGATTTGAATAATTACATTCATGGAAGCTAGAGATGTTATGAAAGAGACAACTTGCTATAAGCAGGAATAAATATTATGCATTAAAGCTGTTACTGTAGAATGATACTGAAGGTTCTACTTATGATAATGGGTCCCACCTGAATTTTTCTTAATAAAATTCTTATTATATCAGAGGTCAGTGTTTTGAGAAACATTTCGTACTAATTCTTTCCCAGCCCACCTTCTATAACTACATACCACCAGCCTCAGTTAAGCACACACAGCTGACCCACTTATCCTAAGGTTTCCTCTGTATTCTAACTTCTGCAGTACTTTTCTATTTTCCACATCAATCCTTTGCTTGCATTAGGAATATCAGGGTCTTTCAGCCATCATGAATGAGTGAAAGAAGAACACATTCTCATGGATGCCATCAGTTGCTTAACAAGAGTAGTTCGAGTAATAAGTTCAGTGCAGTAAGAACAAAAAGAGTCAGGGATGTTAAAATAGAAATGATAATGAAATGTTATTTGGATAAAAATAATTATGAGGTTATAGTTTTGGTAAATACAAAAAATAAAACCTAGAGACAGAATTGCATTTCTTTCTTTGTTTGTCTTTTTGAATAGGGTCTCACTCTGCAGTTCAAACTGATCTTGAGCTCACTTTGTAGCCCAGACTGGTCTTGAACTTGAAATGATCCTCCTGCCTCAGCCTCCCAAGTTCTGGGATTACAGGCATGCACCACCATGCCCAGTTTAAATTTGGTTTTCAAAAAGGACAAAAATTCTTAAATTAGATGAATCATTATATCAAGATTTATAATTATGTTTCAAAATTTGAGGGAAACATATTTGTATTTATTCCTATACAGTTAAAAACATTAAATGATAGTTAAGAAACTATTTTTCATGTGTACATGTAAACAGAGTATATGTGTATATATATATATATGTAGACACATTATACATTCATGTGGATGTATATGCAGAAAAAAAGTTTCTTATTAAAAATATTTATTTTTTATTTTTTAAAAAATTTAATTTTATTTTAAAGAGAATGAAACCAAGGAAAATAAAACAAAATACAGCCAATCAAAACAGACCAGTGTGACAAAGGACTTCAAAACAATAGGAAATCAACAATGGTTACCATAATGCCTCTTCTTGTCTTCAAAATAGCCACAGAAACCTTCAGACATAGTAAAAATCAAACAAAACAGGACAGAATAGAACCAATAAAAACAAAACAATGAATGCAATAGAGGACTTCAAAACAAGATAATAGTAAATCTAAAATGGCTACCATAATGTATCTTGTTATCTTCGAAACAGCTGCCCATGCCATAGGATACAATAAAATCAAACAAAACCAAACAGAATAAAACCCAACCCAACAGAACAATGAAAATGATACAGCATTTCAAAACAAGATAATAAGGAATTAACAATGGCTACTACCTTCAGAAAGAGATCACCCATAGACGCTACATTGTATATTGCTATTATTTGAATAGGTGATCAGACTAACACCCTTAAATGTGCAAAGTCAGTGAAACACTAAACACAACAAGCATTAAATTGAATTTTACCTCAAGAGCTATCATCACAGCCTGTGTTTCACTAGTCATGGCAGCAGGTGGGGTGGTGGTGTCTCTTCTTTTTTCCCAGCCCATGCACTGGAAGGGGCTGGCATCTGGCTGTCCCCTCAGTGACCCTCACATGGTGCCAATTCACAGGGAGGGTTTGCTTCTTGTCGATTGCTTGTTCTCGTCTTCTGCAGCCAATAAATGGCACTGACTCATGAGGAAAGGCTGGCAACTGGCTGTCCCTTGAGCAGCACACACGTGGCACCAATTCCTTATTAAAAATATTTCTATCCTACATGTAATGCCTTTTTTTGGCATTTCTACAAACTTATTCATAAAATTCTATATAATTCTCTTAAACTATATTTCTATAATATTTTCATGGCACAAAAATTGGAAAGGTAGAAAAAACACGGAAAAAAGGAATTGATAATACTACTCATAGATGTTCTATGAATATCGGTTTGGTTTATTTATTTCCAGAGTTATTTCATACCTATGCATTAATTTTGTTTATTTAGATACTTGAAAGAAGCTTATATTTCAACCAGTCTTTCTCTGTAAGTGTGTGTGTGTGTGTATGTGTGTGTGTGTGTGGGCAGTACTGGGGATTGAACTCCAGATCTTTACACTCTTCTACGTCCCCTGCCCCTTTTAACTTGATTGAGGCAAGCTCTTGCTAAGCCCCTAAGTCTCTCACTCTGGGCTAGAACTTGTCATCTTCTTGCTTCAAACTCATAGAATATCGGTATTACAGATGGTTCGAATCTTCAAGCAATCACCTTTTATACACTTTTGAAGTGGTTGTTTAATAATACTGGTTTTAGAAAACTCTTGTGCCAAATACAATTGATTGCCTAATTCCATGTGTTTATAAATAGTCTTTCTCCTCATCTTTCTCATAACACAGACTTTAAAAGCTAGAATTACTTTTCTCTGCCACTTTTTTCTGACAATAAGTTACAAAAAAATACATGCTTTGGTTTATGGAAAAAAAATGTTTTCTTGAGTAAGAGCACGCAAACCATTGACAAAGCCCTTTCCCTTCTGACATGGATATGAATATGATACACTGAGGTTTTAAAGGAGTCAGATTTTTCTCTGCCTAGTTAGGTAGAGAGCATACAGATGCATTATTAGAAGTGTGATTGAATAGCTGGACTAATTGCAGTAAATTCTTATCTCCTGAGTTCTCCTTGTATAAGTGTCCAGTTTTTATTGTTAGTTATTGCTTGGATATTTTCTTGTTTGAAGTCAGAAATAATTTTTATTCATTAAGAACCTGTACTTGGGCATGGGATGTTGCAGATAATATACCCTATAATGTGTATTTTGACAATTTTAGAGCCCAGGGTCTTCTTTATTTTTAATTTTGTGACAAGTTCTCCCAAAAGAGCTGAGTAGTTTAGACCGGGCTTGACGGTGTAACGCTCCTATCTTAACTTTCCAGAGCGATGGGACACTGTTTATGCCACAACGTCTGACTTAACATTTGTTTTGCAACAATCGAAAGTGGTGAAATGTTGGAAGTGCAAGCTCAGATATTTTCAACCCCCCAAATGTGTAGCTCTTTTAAAGAATCTTGAGTAATGTGTCACTAGTGCCTGTTATACCACGGGTCATGACCTGCGTTCTAAGACACTATGTACTAGAGAGTAACAAGGAAGGGCGGGAGAGAAGAATGAATGACTGGGTCAGTTGTCCTTCCTTCAAGTTTTGTTTTGTTTGTTTGTTTTTATAATTTAGTTGTAGTGAAATTTCTTGCAAAATCAAACCTAGGAATTGTTGGTAAATTATAAATACTTGATTTAATATAAATGAAAATTCAGTCAAATAATGTATATTGGAGTCCTCAGCAGCATAAAGAGATTGAGATATTGACTTCTCAGGAAATCCTAGGCTTTCAAAGTGCTCTTAAAGGTCACTGAACAAAACAAGTAGTTATAGTAGTGTGCAGGTCAAGCAGAAGATCTTTAGGTTTATTGATTATTTAGACTGTATTCATGTTTGTAGATATTTTAAACTGACAAGGCACAAATAAAGTTTAAGCTCACAAATTTTTATTTTATTTCCAAGAGATTTTATTTTCAAAAGTAAGCCTACAAGTAGGGCTAGAAAAAGCCTGTGACTTTAAAGTTTCCTAAGGATAAGTTCTTTTGAGATCAAGAGAGTTGAGAGGCCTTGGGTACATCATAAGTGTAGGTATAAGCTGCATTTGATGCTTTAAAACCTGCTCAAACTTACTTAATAATGAAAGTTTTGTGAATGACAAGCAATAAATAATCATAAAATTTAGAGGGAATGGTAATATAGAACATAAAAGACTTGTAGAACATAAAAATGTAAGAATCATGTGAAAGAGACTATGTACTACACACACACACACACACACACACACACACACGCACCATGAGAAAGGCTGGAAATATAGAAAGAAGAATTGAGTGTAATGGATTGAAAAGAACACAAAGAGTAAACGGTATGCCTTCATTTCTGTAAAAAGTTGTTAAATTTCTTGAAGGCTTCAGAGAACTTCCTAGGGAAAAGGTACTAAGAACTTATTTAAGCTTTGTTCTTTTATTAATATTATTTTTACAGTTTACTCTTAAAAACTTATGTTAACATATGCATGCTATAGTTTAAAATAGGAATTAAATTTCTTTTATAAAGTAAAAGATCAGGTGAAGGAATTGATTTCTTGTAAGCAAACTATCTTATTCTCATACAGAGTTAGAAGAAAAGGAGAAATATGAATGTGAGTAATTTTCTGGAAGAAGAGGGCAGAAATTTGACAATGTACTTGAAAGCTCATTTTTTTCAGTGAATAAGGGATTATAGGTGATCCAGCTAGCTTTAGAGTAACAGTGATGATATTAACAAGACAGGGAGTTAAAAGTGATAAATCAAAGTGATTTCTGAGTGGCACAGAGTGCTCAAAGACGATGAATACCATGGCTTGAATCAGCACGATTATGGTTTAGTTCTACAGTCTTCCCAGTCTTACATGTTGAACAGGTGATGGCATTATAGTGATGCTATACTCAGCAGTGGATTCCTTCACTGGTGAGTAAAATGTGCTGCTAGGTGAGTCCTGGATGGAGGAGAGTCACTGGGGGTGTGACACGGAAGGGTATAGTCTCTTCTTCTGCTCCTCCCTTTTCTCTCTGCTTCCTGGCTGCCATGCTGTGAACCATTTTGTTCCTCTAGGTCCTTCTACCATACTCCTTCTCCCGTGGAGCCTGGAAAAGATGAACTATGTCCTGTAAAAACCACATGGCATGATGAACTTCTCCTCACTGACGCTGCAGACATTTTGTCCAGGCTACAGAAAAGTAACTATTACAAGTAGTAATGCAAATAAGATTTCCTCTTAGCTTTCTTTCTATGCCTTATTCTCCTCTGCCTCTTTTTTATTTAATGTGGAATGCTAATGCAAGATGGCTTTACAGCTGTAATATTGAGAATATTTATTATAGTTCTTGTGGATTAATGTTTCTATTATATGCAGAACAATCTTTTTATCTCAATAGATTTTCTTGGTGATATATGCTTTGTCCTTTTAAATCAAAGTATTTCTGCCAGCAGGCATTGCTGTGATCAAAATAGATTACAAAAATAAGCGAAAATTCTCTCTCTCTCTCTCTCTCTCTCTCTCTCTCTCTCTCTCTCTGTCTCTTACACACACACACACACACACACACACACAGAGTTGGAAATAGCTTTAAAGATTTTGTTGAGAACTGGCAAATAGATACCAACATCTGCTGAGGGCAAAAATTGTTATTTACATATTAAATAGGCTGCTGTTATTTCTACTAGTGCCATTTTGTGTTCTAACTGAACTTGTCTACTATACTTCATTAATGGTTTAATAATACACCAAGCTTTCCATAACCTTCAGAGCTGAGATGATTCAGGTTTCTTGCAACATTACTGACCTTACTGTATTTAAGATTATAAGTTTAGAATATGAAGCTATTTATTTTTCATTGCTTCTCTTTGGTTAAACTAATGTCTATTGGGGGAAGAGTGGTTTTAGAACAGGGAAATGACATTATGTTGGAGCCTTGGAAATGTTAATATGTCAGGGTCACAGACTGCAAAATGGCATCTACCTGATTGGGCACTCGACTGGATGGGAGGTGATAGTGGAACAAAAATGTCTTCAAAAGTTGCTCTATGAGTTTGGAACTCATTTTAGAGTCTTCAGTTATAACTTGGAGGTCTTGGATTGTAGGTATTGTGACTATAAACCTGTATAAATTAGATTTGAAAAAATGCTTACTGCATTTTAGAAATATATCCAGTTTAAGAATTTGTTTTGGATCTGCATTCAAGGAGAGCAGCAATAAAATGGAGGAGATTTGCTTCCATGATCTTTGATAACTGGTACTTTTTCTTACATTTTCATTTTATATATCTGAATTTTCTATAAGTAAGCAGATAAACAAAATGCTATAATAAAATACTACAGCAAAAATACCGTGTCAGACTGAATCTAATTGACTGCAGGCCTGTCCCATGCTGGTTACTACTCGATGCTGGCAACAGTATTGTGGTCAGTTAGTCAGATAGACCAGAATGCATTTTTTACTGGGCTTTGAAATGAGGGCCTTCACAATGCATTCCTAACCTATTTTTTACTTTTCATTTTGAGACAGAGTCTCGCTAACTCATTAAGTTACCCAGAAATTTGGGCTCTCACTTTCAATCCCGCTGCTTCATCCACCCAGAACACTGCATGGGACTGTATACTTGTGCCACCCCACCCCGTTTAAATTAACTCTTACTCTCTTGCTTCTACTTTGTACTTTTTCTAGTTCTCGCCTGATGAAACGGATATGCAAGATATGAGTATGAACTCTGAATCTGTGCCTCTTTACCTGGCACTGAGTGTACTTCTCTCTCTGAATCTTACTAGTATCTTCAATCCTTATGAATGCCTTGTGGAAGTTCAGGGATCTGCCACTCCATGCAGCTATTTCCTGCTACCTTCCCAAGTTTAATGGCTTTGCCAGCCTTGGACAAGCCCTCCCTTCTCAGAACATCGAGGCTGTCACTACAGCTGAGCCTCGGCTTTGGCTTCTCAAACCATAGTGCTGAAGGCCTCCTAGGCAGAGCCAGTGAACCAGAGCCAGGTGAACCTGCTGTTCATCTCACGCTTTCCCTTCTCTTCAGTATTAAGATCCTGCTTTTAATGCTGCAAAAGAGATGTCATATATTATGTTCAGTTCAAAATGGGAAAGAAAGTTCTGTAGTAGGTATACCATTATGGATGGAAGCAACACTCACAAAGTCTATACATTTTTAACAAATACTTTTAAATATTTATTTTGAGAAGTTTTTAAAATTGTTAAGTAAGTAGTGTATATATGTGTGGTGTACAACATGATGTTTTAGTAAATTCACCCAGTGAAATGATTACTGAGAGTAAATATATTAACATATCTATCTCCCTACATAGGCAGCATATTTGCATGAAGAGTGTGAGTACTTAAAATAGACTCAACTTCTAGTGTACAGTGCAATAGAAATCACTATGGTTGTCATCATGCTGTACGTTAGGTTTCTATACTTATTCACTTTAAATAACCACTACTTTGTACCCTCGATTAAATCTCTGTCCCTAGTAAACACAGATCAACTCTCTGCTTCTATGTATTTGACTTTTTAATATTCCACATGTAAATGAGATTCTACATCACGTTTCTTCATGTGTTCAGCTAATGTTATTCAGCATCACATCCTCCAGGTTCATCTATTTGCTGCAAATGACATGATGTTTCTCTATAAGACTGAATAAAATATCTGAATTCACTTGGGTGTGGTGGTCCCCTAGACCACCTGAGGCTTTGGGAATCTATTAAGGCAGACTTTGCAGGACGCAGTATGCAATTGTATCTATGACTATGACTTCTTGATTATTAGAGTAAAGGATGCAAAGGAATCAGCAAAAGAACAAAGTACATGGAGCGAAGTCTGGAGGAAACCAGGCAAAAGCTGTCCAGAGTTTTCCCTCAGTGGATCATTTAATTCCTTCAGTCAGTGAGTTGCTGCAACACAAGTGAAATATTGTATGTCAGGGAGGCTTGTTAGAGACCCAGTGCCCAGGGTTTTTAGACTTAGTGACCTCCACCTAACATGAGTAGAAAATTACAGAGTCCCAAAAGGAAAACAGGTGTTCAACATAAACTACATTGTTTGCACAAATCCTTTAGCTCTAATGAATCATCTTTATCATTGGTGAGAACCTTTCCGAACTGTTATTCCCAGACTCAAGCCGAAAGCTCACCTTACAGGTTTCTAAGAATAGCTGAGTTGGGCCTATTATGTTAACTGTTTTCTGCACAATTTGATATCTCCAGTTTACTCCCCAAGAGACACATAGCCTAACACAAGCTACTTGTTTCATGAGCAGTGCCCCTCTATTGTATCTGTCTAATATTTTAAGCTTTTGTTTTCAAAGAGCAAAATGTATTGTATTTCATTTTTCAAGTAATAGTAAAATACATTGTTATCATTGACTATAGACAGATACACGGCCCATCTTCATTATTCCCAGAGGCCTAATTTATAAGATTGCCTACTTGCTGGAATTTATTTGGAAGCCTAATGCCCATACTCACATCTTTCGTTCTCATTTGCCAATGTGCCCATGATAATGGAAAATCTGAGTCAGCCCACACAAACCATCAAGCTGGGACCACACAAGGCTGAACTCCATTCTTTTTTCAGTGTTCATATGGAGATGGCCAGAGAATAGACAGGGTAAGGGCTTGAAATGTACACAGGAAGCTCCAGGTCAGGGGCCAGGTGGGCTTATATTTGTGAGGTGACAAGCCACTTAACAATTCTGGATGTGAATCTCTCCTTTGTAAAGTGAAATGAAAAAGAATGCATTAGGATGAGTTATTACTAGGGTTTAAGATGATAATCTCTATGTATACAGCAGTAAATATAGATCTCTACTTGTGTATCTGTTTGTATATATTTCCATATGTTTCCATGAGGAGGAATGGTTTAATATTGATGAACTGTGTTCACAGCGGATTAGCAGAACATAGCTACTACTGTAAATAATGAGAACACATTGTCTCTTTTGTCTCAGTCTCTGTCTTTTTCTCTCTTTGTGGTACTGCAAATTGAACCCAGGGATTGCTAATCTACATCCCAAACCCTTTCTGGTTTTTTTCCATTTTAAGAAACTGTCTTGCTAAATTTCCAAGGATGAACTCAGTCTTGGGATCCTCCTACCTCTGTCCCTTAGTATCTGGGATCACAAATGTGTGTTTACATTCTGATGTCATTTATTTGTTCTTTATTGGATTCTTTTCTTGCTGAAGTTCATGCATTATAGCTTTTAGTATATTTTTCATAGTAATAAACTATTTTTACCTTTTTCATCACAAAGCCATTCAATTTGATCTTTTAACAATTGATAGAGTATCAAATTTAGGTTAAGGTTGACAGTTTGCATATACTATTTCTTTTTCTCCTGGCATGATTAAGTCAAAAAGAAATCTACTGGAGGTGGGATTATGGTTCCTTTGTAAATCAGCAGTTCTTTCCCTTAGATGGTTTTAAAAATTTTTTCCATGTTTTGATATTTTGTTGGATTTACTATAATGTATCTCCATATTAACTATTTTTGTTTTTTTCCTTCAACTTAGCTCTCAAAAACTTCTTTTGAATGGAGCTATCAAAAATTTTTTTATTCCTAGAAAATTCTTTATATTCATCTCTCAAAATATTGCTTTTTCATCAATTATGTTCTTTGGTTCTAGATGAGAAAATTCTATAGACAAAACTGGTGTGTTACTAGCTGTTCCAAATAAGCTTTCTATCAGAATACAACCACATAATTATTATGAAATGTCTATAGCTGCTTTTGAAATACAATGGCAGGATAGAGTGTTTACAAATGCAGAAACTGGCCTGAAAAGTTGAAAATGTTTACTCTCAGTTTCTTTTAGAGTCTGCTAACCCCTGTTTCAGAGCTTCTTTTATGTAAAATTATGTTTAAGTAATATTTACATAGCCTAACACATTCTTCAGATTTTTAAATGATGTTCCATTTTTGTACATGTTCTTGATTTCCTATTTACTGACTCTTCAAATTTCCAACCTAGGGATTATTGAGTGTTTTAATTTAAAATGTCAATGACTATCTTATTTTCAATATTGGTTAGACTGGTTATGATTCATTTTTTTACCTATTTTAAAGTGTTCTGTAAATTTTTATGGAAGTAATTTCTTCAGTTATCTAACCTACTAAAATTTGAGTTCCTTGAAGGCAATGATTTTTTTTGTTGTTGTTCTTTATGGTTCTTTTTTTTTTAAATATTTCCTTATGTGGTTTGTAATTTTGATTTGCAGGATATATGAATGAAATACACACTCCCCTTTCTCTCCTTGTACTTAAACAGAGATCCCCCTATTTAACTCAAGTCTTCCATCACTGCAAGAAGCTTTATGTTCCACGGTTCTATTGAAGACATCTCCAAAAAAGTCCTTAAACCAGAAGATGACTTGGCTTGGTTACTATACATTTTTACCTATGCCTTCTTTTTCTCCTGAAGCACAGAATGTGATGTATGCTACATACCCAACAAATGGTTAACTTCTCCTCAACCCTAGAACTTGCTCCAACACAGCTTTGGATAAAATACTTCAGAAGAAAGCTCGACTGCAGTCACTGATTCTTGCAAGCACTTCTAGTCGTTCCTAGTCCATATGATCCAACTTCTAGGTGCCACTGTTGATTTCTAGAGCACAGCAAACTCACAGATTCTGCTTCTCTTGCCATTCCCTGTATCTATTCTGTTTTTACTCCTAGAAATATTTAAATAATTTGTGAAGCCAGCTGTAAGTTTCTAAACTTTTCTCTTTTTACTTTCTGTGAGTTTGAGGCTAGCAGTTCCTTGGATGTGTAAATATAGCCTGTATCTTTACTTTTCTTCTTTTACCTTTTAATTTTGCACCTGCATTACCCGCTTGGTCCCTTTGCATCCGGAGCCCTCCATGTGAAACTTTCACTATGCTGTGTTATTTCCCATCTTATTAAAAAACCTCCTTCTGCCCACCTTTTCCTCTTGCTACAGCCTGCGTTTTTTTCTGCTTCATTGCACATCTCTACTTGCCAACTCCATTTCTTCTCCCTTTCTGTTCTCAGTGCAATCTTTTGCTTTGCTAAGACCATGCAGTTATAATTCAAACAGCAGCATATCTGAAATTCACTGACTAGTTATAGATTCTCACTTCATACAGCTTATTAAAAGCACCTGACGCAGTTGTTCACACTTCTCCCTTCTTAAGTGATTTTCTTTGTGTCAATCTGCTAATACCCATACTATCATAAGTATCACTTTTCTCTCATTCCCGGGCTCTTCTTGATTCTTGTCACATTTCTTGATATTTCAAAATTACTAATGCTGATATACTGTTCTGAAGTATCTGTTTTCACTTTCTAGATGAGTTCGTCCAGGTTCATAGCTTCAAATATTATCTATATTCTCTTGCTGCAATGGACTTTAGTCTAAACCTTCTCCCTCCTTGAGAACTTTATATCACCTCTTAGATTTCGATTAGGTATTTTAGCTCTAAGTCTAAAATGCATTTGTTGGTTCCTTTAAAAATGCCTTCTAAAGTTACTTCTACTTCTTATCCTATCTCAATACAGTGGTATTTGTATTCAGTCAGGTCAACCAAACCAAACCAAACCAAAACAACAAATCAAAACAAAAATCCTTCAATACTTGCAGTCATATTTGATTTCTATTTCTTACAACCCACATCTAATCTATAAGAAAAGCCTGTCACTCTATCTTTAAAAGCACATTCAATATCTGACCATGTGTTAGTATGATGGTGACTAGATGATATTTAATCAACAATAATCTCTTATCAGGAGCTACTTTACTCATTCTCAAGTTTTCCTTCTTAACTCCTAGGTCTTATTCTCCACACAACTGCCAGTTTTCCTTTAAATAAAGTAAGACAGATTATTTCTTTTGCTATCTCATAGTTTTCTGAATGATTATCACATTTATAGTGAAAGCTAAAGTTCTAACTTCTATGTTATTTTATCCTGGCTTCTCTATATAAATGCCAGAGAATTTGATCCTGAGTACTTAGCTGCTTATTTGATATCATGTCATAATACTTTGCTCACTCTTGATCCCCCCTACATTGCCCTAATATTTCTTTTGTTAATCCACCAAATACTTTCTTTTCTCTGTAACACATTCTGAAGTGCAAATGATCTTTTTGATGGTGAACAGTGTAAAGACGTCAGCTCGATGTGAAGTGGCACTCAATTTATGTGTGTTTCTTCTTGAGCAAAGGAAGCCAAAGTGACAAGTGAAGAATTATAACTTCTTCCATAAGAAAGAAAGAAGCCTTCACTCAGCTGATGCATTAGGAACCCACTGTAAGAAAGAGCAGCATTTCCTACAATAGTAGATGTAAACTGGCCTTTGTGGCTCTCAGCTTTGTGTATGTATGCTGCTTGATGGTTGTCCTATGTTCCTGGAATTTTCTTTTTTTTTATTTTAAAGAGAATAAAACAAAAGAGGACAGATCTAAGCAGATCAGAACAGAACAATGTAAGCAACACAGCACTTCACAACAAGACAATTGGATATTAACAGTAGCTATCATAATGTCTCTTTGACATAGTTGAGCTTAGCTTTACACACAATAATGTCAAACATAACAAAATGGAATAAAACTGCTCAAAAGAAACTATTACAAGGCATTCTGAACCAAATAACTAAAGATGAACAATGGCTACTATATTATCTCATTTTCCATAAAAAATTTGTTTATCCTATCATACATATTAAAATCCAATAAGACACCACATGATAGAACAAATAGTAATAGAAAAACAAAAGCATGGTAAGACTTCAGAGCAAGATGATATTAACTCAACAATGGCTGCTATATTGTCTTTTCTTCAAAGTAACTATTCATACCATCACATATAATAAGATCAAGCAAAACAGAATAAAACCATTCCAACCAATGAATGAAAACATAAGACTTCAAAGCAATATAATGGTGAACCATGATTACCATAAAATCTTATGTACTCTTACCATTTCTTACACTAGGGAGATTATACAGTATTTATACATGTGAGTTTGATTTATTTTACTTATGAGTATGGATTCAAGTTGCATCCATTTATTTATAAATATCTCAATGTGATCATTCTTTATAGCTGAGTAGTACTCCATTGTGTAAAAGTACCACAATTTTTTTTTATCCATTCCTCAGTTGATGGGCACTTAGGTTTTTTCCAAGATCTGGCTATTACAAATTGTGCTGCTATAAACATGGGTGCACACATATCACTATGGTAAGATGTTTTCAGATCTTCTGGGAATATGCCTAAGAGTGGAATAGCTGGGTCAAATGGGACTTCCAATCCCAGCTTTTTGAGGAATCTCCAGACTGAGCTCCACAGTGGTTGCACCAATCTATACTGCAGTGCAGTGCAGAAGAGCTCCTTTTCCCCCACAGCCTCTCCAGCATTTGTTGTTGGTAGTTTTGTTGATCCTGGCCATTCTTTCTGGAGTGAGATGGAATCTCAGTGTGGTTTTAATTTGCATTTCCCTAATGACTACTGATGCTGAATATTTTTTCATGTATTTACTTGCCATTCGTACTTGCCATTCATTCATTGCCATGCATGAATTTGAGTCTTTTTTTTCCTTTTTTAAAGTAGGTTGGCTAGGGTCTTATCAATTTTATTTATTCTTTCAAAGAACCAACTCTTTGATTCATTGATTCTTTGTGTTGTTTTCTTAGTCTCTATTGCATTAATTTCTGCTCTGATCTTTATAATTTCCTCCCTTCTTTTGGCTTTGGGCTTGCTTGCTCTTCTTTTTCTAGATGTTTGAGGTGTAATATCAGGTTGCTTATTTGTGTTCATTCTGTTTTCCTAGTGTGGGACCTCAGTGCAATACATTTTCCCCTGAGGACCACTTTCATTGCATCCCACAGGTTTCGGTAAGTTGTATTTGTATTTTTGTTTGCTTGTAGATATTGTTTGATTTCTTCTTTAATTTCCTCTGTGACCCACTGATTGCTCAAGAGTGTATTATTCAGTTTCCATGTGTTTGTGGGGGTTTTGCAGTTACTTTTATCATTAATTTCTAGTTTCATGGCGCTATGATCTGATAACATGCATGGGATAATTTCAATTCTTTTGCATTTACTTAAATATGTTCTGTGGGTTAGTAATATATGGTCTATTTTAGAGAATATCACAGGTACTGCTGAGAAGAATGTATATTCTGATGTTGTTGGATGGAACACTCTGTATACATCTATCAAATCCATTTGTTCACAGGTGTGATTCAGTTCTCTGTTATTTCTTTGCTGATTTTCTGTCTAGTTGATCTATCCCTTTGTGTCAATGGTGTGTTAAGATCTTCTGTTATAATTGTGTTATTGCCTATTTGATTTTTTATTTCTGTTAATACTTCCTTTGTG